>SNQJ01S0012352.1:82956-102504 GCA_010110895.2 Picea sitchensis | reverse complement strand
ATGAATTTTCTTTTAATGAAAATGTGGAAATCTTTTAATTTTCTTTTTGTTTCTGTAAAATATATTTTATTGACAACGTATTTGACAATGAAGGTTTTGATTCACACATGATTATTGTTAATCATTCTACATCAGGCGACTGATCTATTTCAACTGTAAAATTTTATAATTCACTCATGGGTTGCACCCAATTCTTTGAGCTTGAAGGTACCTACTTTATTATTAACAGTATGATTTTGTGGTTGTGTGATTATACACGGTTTCATTTAGTTAGAAGAGAGACAAAAGCATGGGTAGATAAGGTGTTTCAAGTTGAATGACTTATTGAGACAATCAAGTTTGATCATGATCATTATGTGAAATTTTTAGTAATAAATGAGTGGCCAATTTGTCCTTGAATCATGGTCCATATTTCAAGCCTTCATTTAATCTCACCTGTGATTATAATATGCATTCCCATCATAGAGTATGTATTGCAACTTTTCCTTTAGGATCACTTAAAACAAAGTATGGAAAGAGAGGATAGGTTGTGGTCTTTTCATTGGCAAAGGGAACCTATGCATTTAATATGAAAGTGGACCCACGTTCCATGTGGCAATCATTGATTTGACTATGTCATCACATCCTCCCTATCATTGAATTTCCAATGATCACTCACACACCTCATTTGGCCATATGTAACTAGAGATACAAATAATGTAAGTTGAGACATCAATCCATCATAGGTGTAAATCATCCATAGTTTTGGAGTGGGAATTGAGGGGTTTATCTGAATTGCATCCAGAATGGAGAAAAAAATTCTAGACTTTATAATTACCAATGTGAACTCATTAGATCATGAAAAATAAAGGAACTATATGCATGTGTGCACTCATACTAGTCCTTCATACTAGTCCTTGGGTCAATTTTGGATAATTGTGCCATGTCACCATGCACATTTGACAGTCCTTCCACTTGTCACCTGAGACTGTGTTGCATTCTACCATTGGTCCTTATACTATTGCGTTTACATTAAATGAAGTGTGATACATGTTTATATACATTGATGTGACCTTTGGATTCAACTTCCAAGGTCTTTTGGACTCCCTATGATCGTTACATGAACTTGAGTGTTCATTTTCCATAAATTTAGTAACCCTAATGGATTAAGTTCCCAACAACACCAAGCTGATGCATTGATTTTTTAACACGGTGGAATTTGAAGATCGGAGGAGTTTGATAGATCCCTAACGTGACTTACGCTCTTAATAGGAAATCGGAAATGTGATTTCTGCTATTCAGCGAGGAATCAAATAACTGACGTGAATGAATGACAAAGAGAGGGAAGCCTATAGGTCAATGGATGAGTGGGAGGAAAGTTCTGATCATTTTTTATGTTGATTCTGACTTTAGTTACACTGTGGGGAATACTGTAAAAAATTGGGACATCAAGAGACAGCAATGGCTGAGAGCACATCCTCATATAAAGAACTATACAGAAGGAGGGAGGCCTCGTATATTGCTATTGACATGCTCACAGCCTTATCCCTGCAAGAACCCAATTGGGGATCATCTTCTTCTGAGGTGCTTCAAGAACAAGCAGGATTACTGTAGGATCCATGGCTTGGACATGTTTTACAACACAATCCTCCTTCATCAGAGGATGATTACTTTCTGGGCCAAAATTCCTTTTATTAGGGAAGCCATGGTGTCTCACCCTGAAGCTGAATGGATATGGTGGATGGACTCAGATGCTGTGATCACAGACATGGAATTTCAGCACCCAATGGAGAAGTACAAGGACTTCAATTTAGTAGTCCATGGATGGGAGCAAAGTGTTTATGAGAAAAGGAGCTGGTTGGGAATCAATGCAGGCATTTTTCTTATAAGAAACTGTGAATGGTCCATGGATTTCATGGAAAGGTGGTCTGTGATGGGACCTCAGAGTCCTCTGTATGAGCCCTTTGCTAAGATTTTATCTGATCTGCTACCTGATAGAGCTATAACTGAATCAGATGACCAATCTGCTCTTGTTTATATTATGATCAAAGAGAAGAGGAAATGGGGGGGTAAGATTTATATTGAGAATGATTATTTTTTTCATGGATATTGGTTGGACATTGTAGGGACTTTTGGGAATATAAGTAAGAGATACGTGGCCATGGAAGCCGAACATACAGACCTGAGTCGCAGACATGCTGAGAAGAGTGAGAGATTGTATGCTGGGAAGCGAGAGCGTTATTTGAAAGATATTAGGGCTGGGATTTTAGAGAGGAATCCATTTGTGACTCATTTCACTGGCCCTGCAGTGGGAACCATAACCCTACATACAAGGCAGAAGATTGTTTGAATGGTATGGAGAGATCTCTGGATTTTGCAGACGATCGGGTGCTCAGGAATTATGGATTTCGAAGGCATCAACTGCAATATGTAGTTGTTAGTCCGATTCATTTCGATTGGTAGATTCATGGTCGGATTCATTTATATTCATAAATTTTCTGTCTGTAGAAGACTATGGCATCTATTTATTTTGGATTTTAGCTACTATTTAGCATATATAGCTCCATAAAGATACTAGAGATAGGCCCATTTTATTATAGAAGAATATATAATCGCCTTGTAAAGCCAAATTCATAACATCGTTATGTTATCTAACTGGATTAAGACGCAAACCATCCCTACAATGAACTTTGAGCATGAATTTTCTTTTAATGAAAATGCTTAAATCTTTAATTTTATTTTTTGTTTCTAAAATATATTTATTGACAGCGTATTTTGTGATGAAAGGTTTGATTCACACATGATTGTGGTAAATCGGTATTTCTACATGTTATTGAGCTATTTCAATTTGTAAAATTTTATAATTCCTCATAGGTTTGCACAATTCTTTGAGCTTGAAGGTTCATACCACTTTGTGATACTTGATGTAAGTTTTGTGAACATTGTGATTATACACGGTTTATTTAGTTAGAGAATAAAAGCATGGGTAGATAAGGTGTTTCAAGCTGAATGACTTATTGATACAATCAAGTTTGATCATGATCATTATGTGAAATTTTTAGTAATAAATGAGTGGCCAGTTTGTCCTTGAATCATGGTCCATATTTTAGGCCTTCATTTAATCTCACCTGTGATTATAATATGCATTCCCATCATAGAGTATGTATTGCAACTTTTCCTTTAGGATCACTTAAAACAAAGTATGGAAAGAGAGGATAGGTTGTGGTCTTTTCATTGGCAAAGGGAACCTATGCATTTAATATGAAAGTGGACCCACGTTCCATGTGGAAATCATTGATTTGACTATGTCATCACATCCTCCCTATCATTGAATTTACAATGAGCACTCACACACCTCATTTGGCCATATGTAACTAGAGATACAAGTAATGTAAGTTGAGAACATCATCCATCTATGGTGTAAATCATCACTAGTTTTCGGAATTGGGAATTGAGGTTTATACAAATTGCACCGAAGGGAGAAAAAAATTCTAGACTTTATAATTACCAATGTGAACTCATTAGATCATGAAAAATAAAGGAACTATATGCATGTGTGCACTCATATTAGTCTTTGGGTAAATTTTGGATAATTGTGCCATGTCACTATGTACCTTTGACAATTCTTCCACTTGTCACCTAAGATGGTGTTGCATTCTACCATTGGTCCTTATTACATTTTATATTGAGCCCTCAAAAACCCCATACCTTATTTATGGGTCGTCTTCCAGTTACCATTTTATTATTCTTCAAACCAATGGGTGTTCATAAGCCATAAATTTTTCAAACAAATCTTCCTTATGTAATGTAAGTTGAGAACATCATCCATCTATGGTGTAAATCATCACTAGTTTTTGGAATTGGGAATTGAGGTTTATACGAATTGCATCGAAGGAGAAAAAAATTCTAGACTTTATAATTACCAATGTGAACTTAGATCATGAAAAATAAAGGAACTATATGCATGTGTGCACTCATATTAGTCTTTGGGTAAATTTTGGATAATTGTGCCATGTCACTATGTACCTTTGACAATTCTTCCACTTGTCACCTAAGATGGTGTTGCATTCTACCATTGGTCCTTATTACATTTTATATTGAGCCCTCAAAAACCCCATACCTTATTTATGGGTCGTCTTCTAGTTACCATTTTATTATTCTTCAAACCAATGGGTGTTCATAAGCCATAAATTTTTCAAACAAATCTTCCTTATGTCAAAGGCCTTATCTTCTAAACAAGTGTTTCCATCCTTGAATATTCAAACTCATGAGAGAATCTTTCTCCAAATATATCAAGCCCTCTATCCCTCTACTAGATGTTGAAAGGATGATATACTTTTGAAATAGGGTTGATATACATAGTCCCTCTGAATTCCAATGATGTGGTGGGCCCCACTTCACTTTGTATTGTCCTACTCTCTGAATTTTACTCAAAACTCGATAGCTAGTAGGCCCAACATTTTGAATGATTTCTTTAAAGTTATTCAAAACAAACTTTACATTGATGATATTCTAAGTCCACTTGATAACCTTAATTCTCCCAATAATGATATTCTAAGTCCACTTGGTAACCTTAATTCTCCCAATGCCCAAGAAGGGAAAAGTGGATCCCAACCCAACCCTCTAAGCAAAGGAACTTGACCATGAGTTTGAATGTTATTTTGAAAGTTTTTCAAAACCCCCTTCTAAATATTTAATGCCTTGAAACCCACAACAAGGCAGAACTCGTGAATATTATTAGAACCTTTAATACCATGATGTTTCAAAATGATGTGAGAGAGCGCCACCTTGAAGAGAGTGGGATCCATGTTTTCCTAACCTCAAAGAGAACATTTGAAAGCTCCCAAAGTCTCTCAATCACTCGATACTAGAGGAGATCTATCATTTGCTTCGGAGTCTTTTTATTTTAAACATTTATGAACTTTCAAACCTTCCTTATTTTTGAAGATATATTGAGGCTCGATGACATAGTCACCTTTTTTTAATGCCATCCCACCAATGGTCGAGTTTTATTTGGAATTTAATCCATGTGATTCAAAGTAAATGTAGTAGATGATATCCTGAAGATTATAAGCTCAAAATCCTTCAAAGATTGCTCGCATAGCTTCCATCTGCTTTCAAAAATTCCATCGGAATGTAAATATAGATATCCATTTAGAGAAGGCAACTTTTCCATACATGCATAAGTCCATCACGAATATGGACCTTCAAATCATGTAGTATCTCACCAATTTCCTCCACTTACCAAAGGAATTTTAAATCAAAAAAAGCTTGAATCCTATTGGTTTCTATCATGTATTCTTCTCATCCATTAAGAGTGCCAGGGTTTTCATTTTCTTTGTAAGTGCTTATGGACCTAGTGGAAAATTCAAATACCAAACCCTCCTTCAAATTATTTCCCAAACTTCAACCAATTGTGCAACCCTTTGATTAGATAGCATATGAAGAGCCACTAGAACCTTCACAGGTTCACCTTAGATATCTCACCCCATCACCTAGCTAATAAATGTGGTAGTAATCCTTCAAATTTTAGTTTTCAGATAGCTCAAAAAGTTAAATACTATTCATTTATTTTGATTTAATTAATAATGTTGATAAGCTCTACGTTATTTCTAATGGATGATGACAAAATTTCCTAGAAGTCTCCAAAGAGATAAAATTAAAACCAAAAATCCATGCTACATAGGTGAAGGTAAAAGAAACAACCACCATTGAACTTAAGATAAAAGAAGAAGCCACAAGTACTTAAGCCAATATCATCAACAAAATTAGTCTCCTTATTTCTCACAAGTACGGTGAGCTCTTCAAGTTGTACAAGGAAGAAACGGAAAGGTCAATGCATTCTAAACAAAATTAGGTGTGTATTAAGGAGGATATTGTGAATTGAAACATCATCATTTCTCAATTCCATAACATAGAAACCAAATCAAAGGTCCTCTATTGCTTTAATGTATTCAGATAGCTCATCAAGCACACAACATGGATACAAGATGAATAATTTCAAACAATGGATGATGTATAGCATCATACAAAGTCAACATTATAGACATATATTACAAGTTCAAGTTCCCAAGAGTTTGGGAATATATGACAAACAACTAGGTCCAACAATTTGTTGAAGAGAACAAATACCATGAAATCATGAAGGAATAGTGGGAGGAATGAAGGTAATTCTGGTTTAGAGACAACAAATGATATCCCAACATTAATCTTAAAGCCCCAATAAAATGTAGTTGTCTTGATCAATAAGATCTATGGGGAGAAGGATGAATCGCATTTCATAGAGTCATGGGTGCCTTTACTACACTTATTCCTTGAGAAGAGAATGGTATTTAACTAGGTATCAACGCTACCACACACATTGAATGGTTCACTAGGGAATGTAAATCCTACTCTAGTTGGTGTCAAGCTTGAATTATATATGTCATCATACCTACTAGATGATGTATGTGTATCCAATCCCTTCGGAAGGATGAAATGGAATGGAACCATGCGTGCCCTCTGATCCTTATATATTGAAAATATTTGTGGGATCAAAAATATATTGTAGTCTACGAGAAAATATATGACCACTTCCTATCCCCTTTGTATGAGCTAATATTTTATAATAAGTTCCCTAGTATTTTTAGTGATGTAGTTAATGTCCTAGAGTGCATAGGATATTGGTACATGGATGAATTGACCACTTATATCAAGATTTACAATGTCACCAAAGCACCCCATAACCTTCTCAAACATGTGTCGAACATACTAGTGATCATGGATATTGATCACACACTATCTACTTCAAATTCAATGAAGCCTTATATGTAGGCCAAAATGAGATCTACCCATCCTACCCAATTATTGTAGGGATGTATGTTTTTCCAAATTCTATCTTCACAAAGCAAGAGGTATAATATATAGATGCGTAGAATTTTCAATATGAGAAATTTAAGATGCACAACCCAATTAAGGTCATCACAAATCATATGACTTCCTTGAGCATCCAGTCACCCTACTCCAGTAAATATTATCCAAAAGAGGAGTTCAAAAGAAGGAGACTTGATCATCATGAAGTCCTTGAGAGGATAAAAGGAATTGATGTAACATGAATGAATAAGACAAATACTCCTATGACCACCACGGAGATAGAAAACTTAACTCCCAAGGAAGACATCTCTACTTTATCTTAAGGAGCCATGGAAATGGATACCCAGACGGTGCCCACACAATAGACATTGCATGTAGGTAAAAATATAGGTAACAATGGGGAATTATACTGATACTAGAGCAAAGGAAGGAGTTCCCACATCAGTCTAGCACAATCCTAGTTTTTAACAGTTTTTGGAAGGACACAATCAACAGGAGATGAGGTGGTAAGCCTAGAATTATTAAAATTTGACAAAAATACTAAATAGGTGGTTCTCCAAACTCATAAAAAAGGAAACATCTACAAATCATATCATAATTGAAACTATTGAGATCACAATCTTGGATGTAGGCAATATGGATCTGGTAGCAATGGCCACAGCAAGGGTAACCGTAACATTATAAAATGAGTCTAACACCTTAAAATGACTATGGAGATAGAGAAACACAAGAAGGAAATTGAATATCTGAAACACTAGGTGGACTATTATAAGACAACAAAGAAATTCAAAAGAAAATTCATTGAATGCGCTTTAAAAATCCATGACAATTTGTCACTAGCCCAAAAGGATTGTTGTAAGGCAATGCTAAATATATTTGATTTTTACATAGAAACATCGACTTTGTCTATCTGTCTAGAAGAGTCACTCCAAAATATCTACTTATGGCAAGGAATTCTGAATTCCTTAATTTAGTAGCAGTAGGAACATCCTAAATCCCCACTTCAATTTCCTCACTTCCAAGAGAATAAAATTGATTGAATTAGCACAAGGCTCAAATAACGAAAATACACAACTAAAGGCCTAGATAAATACATAGAGGATCTAATATGAGAATGCACCCAATATATACAAGATGGGAAAATTGGCACAAGAATGTCGAGTTCCAATATTCAAAATTAATGGAAATTTTGTGCCCCAAACTGACATAATAGCCCAATTGAGAAAAACATGTGCCCAAAAGAGAAGTTCTCTAGATTTGATAATCATATTGAGAAAATAGTTGTGAAAGACATCATAGAAGTACTATTCATAGAAAAAGGGATCCTTAGAATCTTTTTTACAAAGTTGGAAAATGGATAAGGGAGACACCAACATGATTTAAGTGTAATTTGAGCCCCATTTAAGCAACGGCATTTCCCTATCTCTTTCGAATTAAATAAGATGTTTTTTTAATGCAAAGATCCTATAGAAGGACTTAGGGATTCTAATAGTTAAATTATGTCGACTATTCAAAGGAATGTGAAGAGTTAGGACATCTTTCAGGCTCCATTTTTGTATAAAAAGAATAATTACTTAGAAAAAAGAGTTCTCATCATTTTTTTGGAGACAAGTTATCTTATCAAAGAGAAGTGATACATTGTTGGCAAGAGTTTAATAAAGTTGAATTTGTTATTTTTGGAATGGAAGCTATCTTATTTTTGTGAATGGCGTCTTGATTTTAGTGAGTTAATGAACTATTTCTTAATATTACTTCATATCTCTTATGTTTCGTTGACTTGTCGAATGGAAAAATGGTAGATTTAGACTGTACCAAGCTATATTGTACATATTTTTCTATTTGAAATCAAATGAATTCATTGTTCTAAACATTCATACTTTTCAATTTATTTGTTCTAGTGTTTGAATTTCACTTTGCATTAATTTCCACTCCTTGTACTAGGATTTCACTTTACATGTTTTATATTTCTCACACCTCATCTAAAAAATTCATAAAGAAGATTAGTCTAGGATCTAAAATAAACTCAATAGCCATTACCATAAACTAGAGGGTTCACCAAATAAAGGGTTTGGATTACATCTTGAGGGTGTTATCCTAGTGGTCTTGCGTGTGTTGATAAGGATTAATAACCCATGTCAACAAACTCTCACTAGAAGGAGGGCCTTTCTCATTTAAGGATAATATTAGTGAGGACCTATAATTCCATGAAAATTGGGGTGACCAAGAATCCCAGTTGGAATATATGACAATCCTATGCAACCAAGATACCAAGTAGCCTCAGTTTTAATCCAACAAGCCCAACATTTCAAGAGATTTTAGAAAAGAAACTCAAAGTTTCAATAGAAAACATTAATTCCACTTTTCCTTTATGATTTACCACCTTACAAGCATCAAATACCAAATCTTAGGGAAATTCATACTTAAGAGTTCATCAATACTTACATTGCTAACTCATAGATTCATCCAAGAAATAGGTTTAGATCGATAATGTCTTCCCTAAACAGTGAGAAATACTTGAGAAATTCATTTATGATTTCATGTGTAATCCAACCCAAGTTGTAGTACCTCTCAACCAACCATTAAACTAACAACCATTACCTAATGAAAACATGGTGAACCAATAACTCACATGGTTGTCTCTTGACGCTCTAAATTTGGTATGGCCATACCATGATATGCCAAAAAATGCTAAGAGATACCTCCCTAAATTCAATCCTGGCAATGAAGCTACTATAGTTGAAGACCACTTGAAATCCTTCATACAAGCTACTAGGCTCATAAATATAAAACAAGGTTATGTCATATGCCATCTTCCCAATCACTTTCATAGTCAAGGTATCCACATGGTTTTGTAATATCCCTAATAACTCAATACACAATTAGAATGAATTTGAACAAGCTTTTCTAAGTAAATATAGAGATGATGAAGCACTAGGTTCAATGGCTTTATATCTCATTAAACTAAAAATAGAAACGAAATAAAAATTTCAAGAGTTCAACACAAGGTCATCACCTTGTACAATCATATCATTACATATCAAGGACCCCCTAAAATATTAACCTTGGAGTTTTATCTCTCATATTTGGACCCCAAGTGGCTATGATCCTTAAATGGGATATTAAATGCACTCTCAAAGAGGCCTACAAGGAGTCTATCAAGATAGAACAAAAAATGTCATAAGTTACTTGAAACCTTATCCCTTTGTGTAAAACATTTAAGGATTCTACCATCAACAACTAGCAAAATGATAGCTACCACCATGTCTAGAATTGCAACAAACATTGTTTGAAAGGTGAATACCAAGCCACAAAGTTAGAAGGAGTTCAACAATTACTACAAAATCTCTCCAATAATATTGTGAATTTGCAAATAAAATCTGGAGAGAATAGTCTTGTAAAAGTGACAAACATTATCAAAGGCCCAATAACAATTATACTCCTGTGAACGAACCCAGGCCCATTAAATTGCAACTAGATTTAAACAAAATAGCCATGGAACATTAATTTAGTGTTCACCAAGCCAATCACATTGAAGATTATTTTCCTAAATTCCTAAATACCTTCAAAGCCTTCACCCAAGAAGCCAACAAACTACAAGCTAAAACCAAGAAAAGATAAGAACCTCAAACTTCAATAGTTATAGTCCTATGGGATATGCTTCCAATGGAAAACATCAAAGAAATTAAGAATCTTGAGGGAAAAGAAAAATCTAAATCAAGTGAAGCTAACGCTATCCAAGGGAGAAGAGACTATATTTTGAGAAATAGAATGCAGCAATACACCACTCTTGGTATCCCTCAAAATCCTTCATTGAGTAATATTGGTGCTCAAATCTCATCTTCAACATCCACTTCTACTCCCAACTTGACTACAACATAGTAGGTGACATGAAAAAGATCAAATCTAACATTCATTTGCATGATTATCTCAAGATTACCCAACAATATGATTCCTATTAAAAACATTGAAGGATATGACAACTCGCAAAAAAAATCATGATAACTCATCCATAGGTAGAAAATGTAGATCCAAGAGCCCACCTTCCCTTATCATTTTTCAAATATTCAACCACAATGTGTATAACTATATTGTCGATTTAGAGGCCTGGAAAATCATCATGATTCCATATTTTGTATGTAAGAAGCCAAGTATTAAATCTCTTATATCCTCCTTACAAATCATATAGCTCAATAGATCCAATGTTTTTTTTATGGAGGAACCAAAACATGTTTTCATCCAGCTAGATGTAGATCTAATAATATAAGAAGGCACTAACATTATGTTATTCAATATTCCTTAATATTATGGAAAGCTTCTAAGCAGAGATTGATCTCAAAAGGAAAAAGGATATTTCGTTGTAGTTTGGTCCCATCTCTAGTTACCATGGAAGTGAAACCCTAACCAAATTAGGGTAAACCAAGAGAAATAAATGAAGAACATGATCATATATTTAGAAGAAAAAAATAAACCTATCATGCATCTTGAAACTAGACTAAGAACTTTCTTTCTAGAGTCACCTCACACATCCAACGAAGATTCGAATGTTTCCACCCTTACATCATCTAGCACAAATGAAAATGAGATAAATAACATGAATAACTTGTGCAAAAGTGGTAAATCTCAATTACTATTTGATGGAACCAAATAAAAAGAGGGAATAGGAGCTCAATGTGATCTAATTGATCCTTAATAGAATTGCACACACACTACCTATAGATTAGAATTTGAGTGCATCAACAATACAACTGAATATGAAGCCTTAATCATGGGGTTGAAGAAGGATATTGAGATGAAAGTTAAGCAATTAAATGCCTATGGTGACTCCAAAATTATCATGAGATAGGTAAGAAACATTATTCACTACAATCCATCTCAACTCGAGAACTACCAATAGAAAATATGGGATTTAATTTTGTCATTTAATGCATTCAATGTTAAATCCATACATAGAAAGGAAAATGTAGAAGTTAATTCAGTGCCAGTCTTGGATTCTTATCTCACTTCGTTGGAAAACTTGCTAGCTAATAAAATTTCTATTGAATTGGGAACTTAATGATTCCTCCTAGAATGAGAGATAAACTTCCAATATTTATGAAAAGAAATGGATAATTTTGTGAAATTTCATGTTTGACATAAGTTCACTCCATCTTCTTGATTTGCACAGTGTTCCCTCTAACTTGCATTGTTATTTTTTAGCTACTTATGTTAGTTTTATTGGATAATAGTATTAGACATAGGAAAATTCATCCTAGAAACATTATTTATTCACCATCAAAAAAATAGTTACAAAGTTATTATCATGACTTTACTCTTTAACTTTCTCTTACATAGTCTTTAACTTTCTCTTACATGCATCAAGTTCTCATTATTAAATCTTATTGCACTTATTCTCTTACCATTGTTTTACAATGTAATCTTTTTATCGATGATTAACCATTTTGTTAATGAACTCATATTTTGAATGGTTAATATACCTCGAACCATTTTTTTGTAATGGTTAAGGGCCTAGTAGACTCTTTGTATATATGGAGGAAATAATATAATAATAAAGGGTAGTTATCATAGGCCCCTGGGAATACTCTTAAAAAAGTATAAATACACATGAGTATCATTGTATTGAGATATGTTGGATGTATTTTCTTGTAGCAAGCATGGCTTGTGGAGTGATTCCTTCCATAAGGAGTATTTGATGGTATTACCCTAACTTAAGGGTTTTTTGTTGGAACATCAAGCCATGATGGTTCATCATACTTCTCATGGATCTAGTCGGTTGGAAGGTCAACCTACATCTCGGAAAAATAGGTTGGGAAATCGACCACACCTCTACATTATTTGGTCGAGTAGTCGATAATCCTATTGGCCCTAAAGTCAACCCGCATGAAAAGATAGTCGATCGATGGATCGACCAGCCGAGCAATCGACTATGAGTTGGACAAATGGATGGTCGACTTGAGCATCCTTGTCGAGCTGACTAGAAAGCATGGATTTGACAGAGTCAACTCTAACAACCGAAGGTTATATGTGGACAAGATCTTCCCTATTACAAGGAAAGTGGTTAGAGCTTAGAGTTGTAAATAGCATACCTCATGGGTCATTATCATCGTAGTGAAATTGTTTTTGTGTACAATATGTTCAATATGCATTGTGATGTTTTGATCACAGTGAATTGTGCTTAAGTGTTGTAATGGTGTCTTTAGACACCACCCCTTATATCTTCAAAATTTTATTTCTTCTTCGATTATCTCCAGTAATGTAGGTATGTTTCGTATCAGGTTCCACATAATTCCCCAACATGGTATCAGAGTTGATGGTTTGAAACCTCACATGTTATCCACAAACCTTTTTGAGTTGGAACTATTGTGTGATTGACTCTAGGCTGGTGGTTTTCCAATTGAAACTTGTCGAAACATAACATTTTTTATCTATATATCGAAGATGGCTTTGAATATTGATCTTGTAATTCTGAACGAATCAAATTATACAGTATGGGCACCAGACATAGAAACCTTTTTGAAGAGTAAAGGATTGTGGAAGTAAACGAAGACCATGATTCCATATCCAAAAGATGATTAGGCAAAGTTCATTTTTTATGGAAAGAAGAATGAGGTTGTGTGGGTCATTGTGACCTATATCTCATGGGAGATTCATTTTTACATCAATGAAATCTACTTCCCTCATCAATTCTAGAAGAAGTTGAAGTTTTTTTATAAAGTCGATGAAATCTATGTCATATAGTTGGAGAAAGAGTTGATCTCTCTTGATCCTCATTCATTTGACAGAATAGAGGACTATCTGGTGCGTGTGAAGGAACTCCGGTTGAAATTGGGTGAATGTGGAAAGAACTATCAAAAGAAAGACAAACAACTCATCAAGTTGGTCCTGATGAATTTGAAAACACCATTCAACATGTTCGTTTTTAATTTCAACACCAATTGGAAGGCACACAAGGAAGATGGTAAGGACTAAACCTTTGAAACGTTTTATGTTATTTTGATTACCGATCAACACATGTTGCTTGAAGAAGGAAATATTGGTGGAAAACATCAAGTCCACTTTCTCAAGGTAAAAAGAAATTTGAATCATAGGTAAAGACAATGGTTCGATACCCCTACACAGAGACCCGGATGCCACAACCAGAAACCTAAAGGGAAAAAAATGCACCCCATCAAAATCGAAAGAAAAAGACATGTCAATATTGTGGAAAGACTAGACATGTGGAGAAGGTTTTATATAAGAAGAGACACTATTTAGAATAGAAGGTTAAACACCTTGAAGGAGACGTGTCTGTTGTTCATTAACCTGCTAGTAATTTCACCTTCCAAGTTGAAACTTATCAAGTCTCATTGTCTCACTCTGTGCAAAATGAATGGGTATTTGACTCAAGGTGCACTCATCATATGGCTAAGGATGCCTCCTTGTTCATGTCCTTGAATGGCACTGAGGAGAGGAAGATTTATGTTGTTTATGATTTTACTCTCGATATTGTTGGTCAAGGTGATGTTTCATGTCGACATGGGAGAATTGTCGATGGCTATCATGTGTCCAATATCAGTGCCAATATGTTGTATGTTGTTCAATTAACACAGACAAGTAAGATTGTGGAATTTTGTCCAGATTGATTCTTTGTTCGAGATTTGAATAAAGGTTAGTTGATTGTCATCGAAGGGTTTCTTTACCCAAAGGATAATCTATATAAATTCTCTAACACGGCTCAACCTGAAACCGAACTGACTTCTCTTGTTGCTCACACTGATGAGTGAATTCAAACTTGACATGAACAACTCATACACCTGAATTTCCAAAGTCTGAAATTGATGGTAACTCAGAATATGGTTGTTGGTTTACCTAAAGTGTTTCCCCCTAAATAAGTCTCTAAATGTTGTGTGCTTGGGAAGCATAATCAAGCATCGTTTGAATCTGGAAAAGTGTGGCAAGCACAGAACCTCCTTGATCTGGTTCACAGCGATGTTTGTTGCATCAATCTACCTTCCCTCACAAGCGCAAGGTATATCTTGACTTTCATTGATGATATATCTCATTCTGCATGGGTCTATTTTCTGAAGAATAAGAATCTTGTCTTTGAAAAGTTCAAAGAGTTTAGAGCCTTTGATGAAAAGAAGTGTGGAAAACCAATCAAGTTCCTCAGATCATAGAATGGTGGTGAGTATGTAAATTGGCCCTTTGAAGAATACATGGTTCGATCTTCTATTGACTCGCAGCGGTTAGTTCTTCACACACCTTAGCAGAATGGCGTCGTAGAATGCAAGAATCAAACATTAGTCAAAACAGTTAGACGTATTTTGCAAGCTAAATATCTACCTCCTCACTTGTGGGATAAATCTATATATTGTGAAAATTATCTTCTCAATCGCATCTCTACTTGAGTTGTTCCTTCAGTCACTCCAGTCAAACTATGGTGTGGAAACAAGCCTTGAGTCGGCCACCTCTGTGTGTTTGGATGTGTTTATTGGGCTCATATTTCCAATGAATGAAGAAATAAGTTGGATGTAAAGAGTCATGATTGCATCATGATGGGATACTCTGAAGAGTCAAAAGCCTATCGCCTGTAGAAAATCACTATCAGACGAAATGTATGGTTTGATGAGAAGTCTTCTGGCATCAATTTGTTGATTGCCTCTTCTGGATTGCTACAGGATGATTACTTGTGTTGTTTCCAAATCTGGTTCTCATGTTCAATTTTTCAATCCTCCAACTAGACAATCGAACTCCGTTCCTGTTTTTACTAGACCATCGACCTATGAGTTGATTTTTCCATCGATATCTATTTCGATTGGTCCACCATCTACGTCAACTGAAATTGTTTTGAATTCTGATTGACCTTCTACAATGAACAGTAGTTTACCTATTTCTTGTCTWCYMAGATGGGCTATTGTTGACGCTTGAATCTGTTAGGACCGAAACGGAAACCTCATGAGGATACAAATCCTCTTGCATTTTTATAGAGGTGGTAGTCCTTTGTTCGAGATTTTTAAAATGTGGGACTTTTATAGAAGTCCGTCAAAGGAAAGTAAAATATAAAATAAAACTGAAAATGTTTTTGTTTTTATTTTTATTTTTWTTTTCTTTTTAAAATAAAGTTCCTAAGAATGGACCAAGAATCACATACATTCATACATTTGAAGCAAATAAACAAAATTTCCTCACATCCATCATAATAGGGATAAAGATTTTTTATCATATAAAAAAAATTAAAAGAAAATGATCTGCATGCATAAGAGAAATTTGACATGATGATACATGGGCAGCTCAAATGAATATTATGATAGATCAACCTCAAATACTTTATATTCATAAAAACTGGGTTACAAAGTACAGTTGAGATTGTTCCCAAAATAGATCTCTTGGAATTTCTAAAAAATATATAGTTCAATACATCTTCTCTGAAATTAAAATGTGTTTGTCATAATGACTGGGATTGGGGATCCCGCAGACCATAAATCAAATATGTATAAGAATTAAGTTCGTAGAAAGAATAAAGTGGGTGGTGGAAGACATCAAGACCTGGTAAGAAAAAAAAGGAAAATATCAGTCTTCGATTAAACCTTTCTATTTAAAGAGGTGGAGTAACTAGATGAAGATCTTGATAAAGACAGAAAGATGTGATCAGTATGAACTTACTATGATGGTATCTCATGATTTGTCACTTTCTCGTTGATGTCATTTTATGGCTTTGATCGACGGTTACAAGAACCGTCTCAATCGTCCTTTTCCCTTCATTGGTAAGTTTTTCGACAGCCCTTTTAAACCACTCCTCGATGTAGCTCCTCATTGGTGCCACGTTGATTTCATGTCAGATTTTTATATTGAAGAGCTCACCTTCCAAGTCCCTTAGATCAATAGAAATATTCCACAAATCTTCTTCAATATCTTGATTTTTAATCGAATAATCGACTAGCCAGTTTTCCACGTCATCTTCACTATACTCAAGAATGTTGTAGAATTTTCCAAATGATAACCCTTTAAAGATCTCAAATTGTTCGTCAAATTCTTTCTTGGTTAAGAACAACGAGTTGAGTATCAATTTGGGGTCTTGGAACTCATTGGTGCTCCTAGCTAGATCTATCTCAGTCAGCTTTTTGAATAATTTGTCTCTTCTGGTTATGGCCTGGTTGCATGCTTGGACAATAATATTTAGGTTTTTAACCTTTTCCTTCCAGCATGTGTTTAGTTGTTTTAATCGGTTCGGAGAAGGGAGATCCTCCTCTCTTCTTCTCAACTCTATCATATTGGTAACTTTAAAACCAAATGGTACAACCACATCGAGGTAAAAACCTTCCTCGTTTTTCAAATCTGCCTGTAAATATTCATGAAAAGCATGTGCTCGTGTTCCAAAAGAGACCATGCTCTTTGACATCTCCCAATCCTCGGTAATAAATTCCATTATTTTCTTGATATTCTTCTCCACATAGCCCCAGGTTGATGTGAGAAGGATTTCCGATCCCTTTAATTTTTTTGCAGGTGTGGTGGGCCCGATCATTGCTAAAGGACTAGCAAGTACTGGAAGAGGCATTAAAGTTTCCTCCAATTCTTTGATTCACACCTTTAACCTGACATTATCTGCTTCAAGGACTCCAATAGAATTATCTAGAGCATCTCCAGTTACTTGGTGAATTTGGGAAATTTGGGAAGGATACATGTTCTATAGGTTAATCTCTTAACAATATTTTCCCTTTTTATTCTTTACATCTCTTTTCTCGATAATCAAATTTTTGGACTCGTTGTCAAAAACAACACTCTGAAATACAAAAGACTCTTCTTTTTCGAAGGTCTCGCTCTCAATTATTTCCATCTGAGGGTTCTGGTGAGTAATGTTATCTAGTTGGTCGACATTGGGGAACACTTTTTCGATGCCAATGTCGAGTTCCATATCCTCAAGGGAGAGGTCGTGGATGTTGCTTTCACCTCGAGGTCCCTCCTCTTCTTGCACAATGTTTTTTCTTTTCATCCTCAAGGGAAGTTTGTGAGAACTTTCAATTTTCTTGAAGGAGGGTTCATATCTCCTCCTCCGCCAAAAGAACTATGGGTTACTTTCTTAATTTGGTGGGTCRTTGGAGCGATGCTCTGAGATRTTGTACTCTTTGGAGTGACAATCAAGGATTGGGCACTTTTCTCACCCGGACCTTTTCCTCTATTCTTGTACAACTCATTGGTGTTGAGTATCGTTTCCAGGTCGTCAATGTCATGAGCGGGAGTGCCTGAGACATTATCTCCATCTTCATTCAAAATAGCAATAATGAAAGAATTGTTGAAACCAACAACCAATAGATGTTCTACAAAAATACCATTAGGGTCGAACCCTTTTACTCTTTCATCATATTTTAAATTGAGTTTGTGGAAGTGACCYGTGAATTCATCAATCTTGTTCATATTTCTGAATATGAAATCCCCAACTTTCCAAGGCAGRGGTAAGAATTGTTTTTTTCTCTTTTCATGGAAAAAATGCAACCAGTAGTTGTACTGCCTTGCTATTTCAACAACAAAAATTTTGTCAGATATGTGGCACGGAAGGAAGGAAGGATTTTCCTTGGAACCAAAAATCTTTATAACATTATAATTCTCCATTTGTTCTAGTGTCCCCTTCCTATCCAGGAACTTACTCACATGGTCAAACATACGGGGAGTGTCCTTTCCAAACAACAAATCTTTAAAAATTGAGACAAAATCATTAAAAACTTCATAAAAATGTTAGGAGGCCTTGTGCCTCCATAATGTTTGATAACAGAGGTTTACTGGGTCGAATTTGCAGTTTACCTTCTTACACACAGATAATATCTGGAACTGACAGCAATGCGCTATCGCAAAATCCAAATAAGATGACATAAAGAATGTCTTCTCCTTCTTGTATTGTGATAATTGGGAAGATATTTCAATGGAAATCAACTTACCCCAATCGAAGATGGCATGTTCTTTGACCGTAAAATATAGAATGTAAAGAATCATCCAGGAGATGTTGGTTGTAATTTCTTGTCCTATTATCCTCATGAAAATCCATACAATTTCCTAGAAGGGATTTTTAAATGAGACAACCTGCAATCTCGTGATGTCCTCGGGGACGGTCGTTGGGTTCTCTAGGAATTCAGGTAAGAGGACGAATCCATTGTCATGCTTCTTTAAGAACTCCTTGCAATCTTCTCCTTTGAAAGTGAGCGTTGGTTTGGGAAGTCTCAACATCTTACAGAATACCTGAGGTGATAGAGAGATAGGGGAATGGTCCCACAACTGAATAATACGATGGCTTGGAATATACCTCTCAGCGCACCAGGTGACCAGCTCCTTACAGTCAAAGAATTTCGGGACACAACCAACGCACGCAATTCCAGACATCCATATTACTTCCTTCTGGGAAAAAGGGGATGGGTAGTAGGAATATGCTCTGGACCACTGAAAATTCTAGTCCTCGTGCCTTAAAATATTCAATGTATCTCCACAGAACTGTTGTCGAGTTGCTTCCATAAGTTGACGAGAGCGTTCCCTTGCTCCAGATTATGTTTAAAATGAACGTTGGAGGCGGATAATATAATCCTCTGTAAATCATGCTTTAATGTGTTTTAATAGGAGATCTCCTCGAACCTTTTTCTTATTAATGACCATCCTTTTGAACCTGTATGGTAAGTTATTAGCATTAAAAGCATAGTAAATGTGCATTGGGAAGGGTGCAAGGGTGGCGGGGGTGGATGGGAGCAAAATATGATTTGA
>SNQJ01S0012352.1:52873-82946 GCA_010110895.2 Picea sitchensis | reverse complement strand
GATGTGAAGTTCTTGTCGCCATGTGCAGACGAAATTTCAGTGATAACACTCGTGATGTGAATTTATAGATGGAGATGAGAAACCACAATTCCGCCAACCCAGGAACCCGCGGTCTAAAAAATGCGACTGTGTAGAACTAGAAAGGGATGGTAGGAGGGAAAAAAAGAAAAAGGGAAAAAATGGGTAAGTATAGAAGAGGGAAAGGAAAGGGATAAAAGAATTTGGGAAAATAGAAAAGGGGAGGGAAATTTCGGAAGCGGGAAATGACCTCAACAACTACCAAGACAATTGAAGTTGTTGGACCTGATGTTGGTGATGTTTCCTCCGAACGAAAAACTCATAGTCGAAAGCAACATGTCAGTGTTGTATTGATGAAACATGTACTTGAAACTTTTGATCATGTTTCCTACTCAGATGTTGAGGGACGACCTGAATGGGAACATGCTATGCAAAAAAAAAATTGATTATTTGTCGAAGAATCACACTTAGGACTTAGTTCCTCGACCGCAGTGAAAGAATTTTGTGAAATTTCGATGGGTCTACAGGACCAAATTTTCCTCTAAAGGTATTGTTGTATTGTTGAGCGACATAAAACATGTTTGGTTGTGAAGGGATTTTCTCAACAAGAAGGTATCAACTACACTGAGACCTTTACCCCTATTGCAAAGATGAACTATGATCGATTGATTATGTCCCTTGCTAGATGAAACCCAAATATAACATTTAGAATCGTTAACTCCACATGCATGAATATTAGATAAATTGTTGTCATTTATTTCATATTCATAAAAACATGCATTAAATTAGGTTCATACATCGTCTTATTAAGAAAGTGGATCCAATAATTTATGTTTATTACGAGATTAGCAAAAAAATATTTTGCAAGTACATAATAAAATATTGAATAATGAATGGTTGATATGAATAATGGTGTTGAATTTTATATTCCTATGGTGACCCTTCAATTATGTCTTTATAATTTTACCTTTTAATAATTACATAAAATTTGTATTATAACTTAGGTTCTATATTCCCATGTTATTTTAAATTCATAACGTTGCCACTCCCTTTAAAATGTTACCTTTTAATAATTACATAAAATTTGTATTATAACTTAGGTTCTATATTCCCATGTTATTTTAAATTCATAACGTTGCCACTCCCTTTAAAATGTTTAATCCATGAAGCATTGATAAAAAAGTTAAAACGTTGCAAGTTCTGTGAACATATTTCTTTCGTTGGATATTGCAACCAATGCAATGCAGGGAGATGTCTTTTCTGGATATTGCAACCAGTGTAGGGATATGTCGAACACATCTACAGCTTCAATTTAGTAGACACCTGGGTCATGTGTAGAATAAGTAAAACTAGCATAGCTATAAGTCACTTGTGGCTGGTGAACGCTGAAATCACTGAGCCCTGGGCATTAAATAACTGCAGAACTCTGTGCATTAGAGCTTCAGGCAGGAAAATCCCGCCCAGTAAATAATAGTTGGAGTAAAAATCGTGGTTGGTAAACTTGAGTTTTTTAGAAAATGAAACGTTAATCACTCATAGGTGGCAATTTGCTAGCCATCATAGTAAATTTTAAGTATGATTAAGTAAAAGTAAAAAAATAAACATGTAAACGGATGTCTTTATAATAGTGAGGAAGTTAGTGGTTGAAATCACAACCATTGATTTATTGGGACGACTAAGAATATTCCAACAATATTTAATCTTGTTCATACAATACTGATTAAATACTAAAAACATATTAAATGTGCCCATTATCAATAAGTGTATGCCTTTCGACGTAAAAACACAAAACAACTCAAATTGTTTTTTGTTAATAGCCATAAAACCAATAATTGTGATTTATATTTCATATGATTATATGCCTTAACCGGAAATTGTGTTTCTCTGGATGTAACTAAACCTTTAGCATATATATAAAACAATTCCATATATATTAAATTGGACCATATATATTAAATTCGTATTAAACTAGAGTATATATATTAAGTTGATCATGTATCGTTTACTCTAACAATTTAGGGTTGGCGGCCGAACAAATACATGTAGAGTTCCGAGGTTAACGTTTGGGTTGGCATGCAAACAAATAATAAAACAAGCAAGAGATGACTAAGTGTGAAGAACCAACATTATAGAAGCTAAACCTCAAAATCGAAAAATTAAAAACATTATTGTGGTGATTGAATACATCCATAGACTCTTAATTGCAATGATTAAAGTGTTTAAGTATTTCAAGGATGTATGTGTGGGGGGCTATAAGGATTTGAAATTGTTATCACCCAAAATCAATATGCACCACATTAAAATGAAGGAAGATGATAGACATATAAAGATGCATTGCATAGGAGGAATCCAAAATATGTTAAAATTGCTTCAATGAGATTTGAAATGTATATATAAAGTAAGAGAATGTACTAATTATTATAGTAATGATATTGACAAGGGTATGATTTTAATATTAAAAATTAAATGTTATAATTATTAAAAAATTATTTCATATTTTTTTATGAGATGTATTTTACAATCTAATATCGAAGAGATTGTAACGTTCATAATGTTAACTTGAATATATACTAGCTTAATATAATATGTTATACAACAGTAAAATATACTTATAACAAATCAAATGTGGACAAAATAATAATTATTCATAAAGCTTTATATATACATATATAAAGAGAGAAAAATCATATCAATTATTAAAAAAAAAGTAATCTGAGACAATTATGTTTGACATCATACATATATAGAGAGAAAAAGAGAGAAAGAGAAATTATATCAACTATTAAAAGAAAAGTAATATGAGGCAATTATGTTTGGCACCATTTCTTACTCTAGCTGCCAAATATAATTGTCTCAAATTGCTTTTCTTTTAATAGTTGATATGATCTATATAGAGAAAGTGTAATAAATGGTGTCAAGCATAATTGTCTCGGATTGCTTTTCTTTTAATATATATATAAAGGGGGAAATCATATCAACTATTAAAATAAAAGAGATAATTATGTTTGACACAATTTCTCTCTCT
Organism: Picea sitchensis; assembly: GCA_010110895.2. NCBI lineage: Eukaryota > Viridiplantae > Streptophyta > Pinopsida > Pinales > Pinaceae > Picea > Picea sitchensis. The sequence goes on along the minus strand of SNQJ01S0012352.1, from coordinate 79,903 downwards.
AATTATGTTTGACACAATTTCTCTCTATATAGAGAGAGAGAAATTGTGTCAAACATAATTATCTCTTTTATTTTAATAGTTGATATGATTTTTCTAAAGAAAAAAATGGTGCCAAACATAATTATCTCTTTTCTTTTAATAGTTGATATGATTTCTCTCTCTTTATATATAGAGAAATCATATCAACTATTAAAAGAAAAGCAATTTGAAAAATGAAAAAATTATGTTTGGCATCATTTCTTATTGTATATATAAAGTAAGAAATGGTGCCAAACATAATTGTCCCCAGTACTTAAAAGATCCAAAGTTATGAAAGATTTACCATTGTAATATAATCATATCATTATTTTGGATGGATAGATTTACCATCATAATATAATCATATCAATATTTTGGATGAAGCCAAATTCAAGATTATATGAATATTAGAGAATAAAATATAAAAACATAATCTCATTCCTTTTAGTTTGTGTAATGCAATTACAACATTCTACAGAACAATAATATTTGTACTTTATAAATGTCAACTAAGTCCTTGAAAATGTTCTAAGATGATTGGTTAATACATAGATGGAAAGATAGGAACTTCGACGCATTAACCCAATGTATGGTAATACGTAGAGAAGTCAAATGTCATTAAATGGAGGGTTTTTAATAGCCACTCATGTTTACTACTATTGGGTGCCCTCTCTTCGGGCATAGGTGAGTCTTGGAAACACCCTCTTAATGTTATTTATGCTAACAATGAATGTAATATGTAGTCAAATGTCATTAAATGGAGGGTTTCTAATAGCCACTCATGTTTACTACTATTGGGTGCCCTCTCTTCAGGCATAGGGGAGACTTGGAAACGCCCTCTTAATGTTATTTATGCTAACAATGAATGAGGCAAGGGTTACCATATCGTAAAATGGGAATTATGTTGCAACCCCAAGATCTGATGTATGGTTATCATTAAAATTCATACATGATTCCAAGTGATTTGTGCTAAATCCATACATGATTCCAAGTGATTTGTGCTAAATCCATACATGATTCCAAGTGATTTGTGTTAAATGAGTGATTTAATTTATGTTAAATGAGTGATTTAATTTCTGGAAGGAATCTCAAAAGTTGTTTGTATGAAATTGTATTTTCTTTAGAGCTCTTATTGGAAAAAAAATAAGTTACGTTGGGGTCTTAGATTGAAAACTCTTACATGTTGGGGTCTTATATTGGAAATTATTGCCATTACCAAAACATGGGTGAAATTGAATGGAACTTTTATTGCTCAAAGTATATATAAAAGTGGAAGGTGGTGAAACCCAACTTCAATTTGAAAGGCCAAGCTCTTGGGTATGGGTTATTCCTCAATGACTACTTGATATGTTGGTATATGATTGTGTTGTATGAAGGAAAGGTGTTTGTTGAGATATCTTAGCTTTCAAATTTTGGACTCTTTATATGAGACACCAACTCTATAATATACATATTCGGTGATTAGATTCCTTAAGCTAAGTTTAAAGTGAATTTATATTATAAGGATATATTCAAAGTCTTTGTTTATAAATATTAACATCCAAACTTTTCATGCTTAATGAAATAATTGAAAATGAAATAAGGTCAGTAGTTTCAAAAATGCAAGCTTGTTTATCGATACAAATGGCCTTGTAATAAGCCCATCCTAAATGACCATTTGAAAAAGTTTTGGAGATTAAGGTTGAAGAAGACTTGGCTCTTGAAAAAGTTTTGGAGATTAAGGTTGAAGAAGACTTGGCTCTTTCAACTTAGTAAAATTTGGAAGCCTCTAGGGAGCCTAAAAGAACACTTTTTGCATGGTTTGTTATTTTTAGTGATTTATCTCTTGGGAATAGTTTAACTCATGTGGTATCCCTCAACCCAAGTTTTTCTTATGGTAAATCTAGCATTCATACACATCTCTTTTGGTAATATTGTCCTTTTGCTAAATCATCCTAAGATTGGATCACTATCTTTTGTGACCAACTTCTTCATGTCCCCATAAGCTAAAAAGTTTTCCTTTAAGGTGATTAACTTCATTGAGTTACAACTTTCATAGTAGCATGGTAGTTTATCAAAAGTTGAATTTCTCTTTGTTATTTGGAAAATTAAAAAAACTATGTTTAGTTTAAGATTTCTCCTAATATAATAGCATGCTAATCTATTGAAATTTATATATTCATATTGTTTTCTAAGTGCGAAAGTTTAAACTGGATGTCATGTATATTTGATAGCTTTTGTACTACTTTGGAGATGCACCCTACATGATGAGCAAGGAATCGCACCTATTGCCTATCAAGCACACTCAATGGGATTGAGACAGACCATGTGTCAAAATGGAAAGACCTACTAAAGAAAAGGTCAAGTTATTCATCAATAGGAAGTATCACCACTATCCCCTCCCAACCCATAAACTAAAATGACGAATTTCCCACACTCTCTAGAGATTAAAGCAACACAACGATGGATGGGAATCAATCATTCCAAACATTAAGCAGGTTGTTGATGATGGGGACATGCCCCCAAGAATCATGGTGGCCCCTACCTAGAATTGGGCTTATCTTAATTATTATCTAAACTATGGATTGTGTTATATGAGCCACTTGATTGGATTCTCTATGTTATTGTTATTTTAACATATAAAATTGTATCTATGTAATTGTATATTTATATCTACTTAATTGTATAAGTAAGAAATGTTGATATTGAACCAAGATTTTGTGAATATGCAATTTTTTAAATACTATTATTACTTATATGAATAATCCAAAATATATATATATATATATATATATGAAAAAGTTGATTCTTATTAGTCCCTGCTTTAGGCTAGGGATTCTAGCAATCATCTGGCGATCAACCATCGTTGACCGCCTATTAACTGGTGCAATCTATTTTATTAGTAGGTGCATTTTGGAGTTTTCTAAAAGATTTCACTATGTTATGAAAAATAAATGTATTATTTTTTATTATTTTAGAATAAATAAATAATTTTTATATTTTTCAATTTGATAATTTGAATTTTATGATTGGGTCAGAGGTTGGGATGTGACTTAATTACCCGTGGTGTGTTGAAATATTTATGACTATTTGTTAGATAATACAAATCATTTAAAAATTAAAAACTTAAGAAATAACCACGTACTGGAATTGTTGCAATCGATGGTCGCCCCAATCGATGCATGTCTGTGGAGGTGGTGATCTGCATGCACACTCTACACCTCATTTGTGGCCTTACATCTCCATGCACAATGATAAAATGTTAGTGTATTATAGTTTCTCTGGAAACCAACATCAAATTGTTTCTCCTGCGAACTACACCAACGAGGACGTCCCTTCTCCAGTTGAGAGATGAGGGTTGAAGGAATGTCCTTCAACAAGGGGAGGAGAAGTCGAAGTCCCAGCCCACAGGGATCTCGGGAATATGTAGAAGAATTCAAAGCGACTATTCTCATAGCCAAAGCCGATGACTGATCTTCGACTATCAATAAGATATGGTGTCTCTAAGGTATTAAATGTTTTGTGTGTTTATTTTTTAATCTAAAATTATTTAGATTTGACTGTGTAACACCATTAAATTGTATAGTGCTTATTACTGGCCATTTCAACATGTCTAGGACTGATATCAATAGGGTATTCACTTCAGCTATTTTAAAAATGTTGGATGGTATTTATTGAAACTTTTAGGCATGTGGTGCGTTAAAAAAAGAATGAGATTAATAAGGGAAAACATGGAGTTGGAAGTAGATTGAATGTTATTTTTTTGCTCGTGCTACTCGTTATAAGCATTGGTAAATCTCTTCCTCTTGTATTCTACTTGTTCATTCTCTATCAATTGAATGGAAGAATTGATGGAATAATCTATATATCGATTGTTGTAACATTTCTTGTTGAAATGTTTGTTGATGTGAATGGAAACATGTAATGTGAAGCAGGGGGAAGTGGCAGACAATCATGTATGTTGCAAGACCCCAAGCGACAAGTTAATGTAATGTGAAGCAGGGGGAAGTGGTAGACAATCGTGCATGTTGCAAGACCCCAAGAGACAAGTTCAAAGGATATTGTGTGAGAAGCACCAATTGCAAAAATGTTTACTGAAATGAGGGATTCCTAGCCGGAAGTTGCATTTTCCATTTCACTAACAAAAAACACTACTGCTACAAGCCCTTCCCTTGATATGTAACTACGACTACAATAATCATAGTAACAACCACTACTATATCTACTAATCTTGTTTCTCTACACTTATATGATCTATGAACTTATAATATCACATAAAGCTATTACTTTGAATAAATATTTGATGCTTTGAATGTCGATCTCAACTCTAAAACGATATTCTCTTTTTACTTGGGAAACGATGAATGGTTTGTTGCTGACTGGAGCAATATTGAATACAAAATAAAATGAAAAACAATTGATATTTCAAAACATGGAATATAGTTCTTACCAATTGTTGTGGGCGAGTGTCCTCTATGTAAATTGTCATTTAAAAAGGTTATAACATACTGCAGGAAAAAAATGTAAGCACTGGTTAATTTGCAAAGAAACCTGGAAATGGATCCATGTGGATTATATGCTTAGTGAGACCTTCAAAAACTCTCTAAACCAGATTACATAGATTGCCTATTTTTTCATGCTTGTAAGAAACAGTAAAATAGAACTTTTTGCTTCCTTTCCATAATGTTGTAAGAAATCTAGAGATTTAACCTGTAGTGTTTCTTTACAGAGGATTTAGAGGATAACACTGCACGGATTTATGTTACAAACGGGATCGAAAGAGAAGGAGGAGGTGATGGAGAGAACTACATACCTTTGATGGAGATGTGGGTTGACGATGCTTCCTTCAATACATGCTTCCCACTCCCACACGCCACTCACAAAAATGAAATTCTTCCAATAGATGCCACTTAGTCAATCTACGTAGAGTGAATCGGTTCCTTGGGTACCAACCAACCTTAAAGGTCCGATAAAGGTTACTCTTTCTTCATTCCACTGTTGTAATGAAAACCTCGGTACCCCCACCCCTGGAGCAGAAGATGGATCCATTTGCTTTCCCACGCAAATTAACACAAGAAAATGTTTTTCTTCTTTAAGTGGATTTCAGTTGTTGCTCGCTTCTCAGTTGTTCCTCCTCAAGCTTACCAATCAGAAAAATATGTTGAGATTTATTTCTAAATAGTTTTACTTCCTATTTACCTGTAGCCTTGAGAAGGCTCAAATGCAAGGGATGTCACAGGTTTTTATGGGAAAATTTATTTGCAATGATGCTTCGAACCTGAGGTGGACAAGTGCGGAAGACCGTAGCAGGATTCAAGTAGCAATTCTTAACTAATACTACCTCATTTCTTCTCGATAAAGGCTCTACACATATCTCTATATCATGCCCTCGGGATTAGTGGCAGAAGCACCAGCGATTGTAGTTTCATAACCACTAGCAACGGGGGAAAAGTAAGCCCGTAAGAGACTAACGTAATTACCTGTAATTTTTTAGGGCTTCTCCTTATGTGTGGGCCTGAGTAACTAGAAGATCTATCCCATGGCGTCCTTCAGTGTGGGCCTGAGCAACTTGTAGATCTGTCCCATGGCATTTTCCATTGTCACTATGTATGTTTCTCCTTTTCAAGAAAGGCAGGGCAGCAAAGACAACCACGATGACTACCACATGCGACAGTGGGCATTAAACACAAAAAACAATGGGCTACTGTTTTTCAAAAAGTCTTGACACTTGTTTGTTTATGTTCTTGTTATCGCCTTAGTAACTATCATAGCGATCTCATAAGGTATTTGTAATGGTTAATGATTAGTCACCAGAAATTATAAAATCGCGAAAATATGCCTCTCTCCTCCGTTCATTACTTAGAAAACTTAAAATTCAATTAGGAAGTATAGTATTGGAATCTACCATTACACCTCTTAAACAAGAAAGTCATAGGTTTATTAAGTTATTAAAATGCAAAATTTACATAAGTATTCTCATTTATGCTAGTATGTTAGACTCGTAAATTGGAACTTCTTAGTATGCAATAAATCTCTTAAGCACATAAGAATGATAATATTTAATTAATTTGAATGTCCAATCATAAAAGAGCATATATTGTGGATTAAAAGCACACAAGAATGATAACATTTGATTAATTTGAACGTCTAGTCATAGAAGAGCATAACATTTAATTAATTTGAATGTCCAATAGAAGAGCATATACTGTGGATTAAAAGCATGTTAGTTGTGTAAATTTTATTATGTGAATATAAAGAAATTATATTCTAAGTACATGGAAATAGGCAGGATAGATTGGTGGTAATGTTTACCGCTATATATATTCAAGTCCAATAGAAGAGCATATACTGTGGATTAAAAGCATGTTAGTTGTGTAAATTTTATTATGTGAATATAAAGAAATTATATTCTAAGTACATGGAAATAGGCAGGATAGATTGGTGGTAATGTTTACCGCTATATATATTCAAGAGAACGTTTTAACTCTGTTTATATTCAATTTATATTACTTACTTTATTTTTACTTGTTGTAATTGGATGATATAAAATAAAAGACTTTATTTCAATCCGAAATTTGGATAGAATTTTGATGATTTGGAAAAATATTATTTCTTAAACTTATATGAAATATATAAATTAATGTATTTAATTTAAAAATATTAAAATTAATTAAATATATTATAATATTGAAAATTATGAATTAAACATTATTTAAAATAATTTTTTAATATTAAAAAGACATATTTAATCATTTTTCTTAATTATATTTATATAATTTTATAAAATATAATTTTAAATTATTAATTTTTTCGAATTCAATTAATTTTTTTTCTTTTAAAATTATATATGATTGATTGGTAGTAGAAGCCAAGCATAGCCTTAATATTGAAAGATACGTCCATGTACAAAGTATATATAGAATGTTTTTTTATAAAGATATTTAAAAATAATGGATTTATTTTTAATTTATTTAGATTTGTGGGAAGGTTCGAGGTCATAGAATGTTCTTTTATAATAAAATTTAAAAATAAAAAATAATTTTTTATTTTATTTAATGTTTGAAGTATAATATTTTATAGTTTTGAAGGTTAATTCATGTTGTTAATAATTCAATTTGTTCTACATATTCCGTTAGATTCTCAAATGTATACTTTTTAGTTTAATTACCATAGATTAGATCATTAAATTTGTTTCAACTTTACCATGCATATCATTCAAAAAGAAAAATATTTAAAAATATATATATATATATATATTTTAAATGAAAAAAAAAAATTTAATGTAAATAATTAGTAAGAAAAAGTGTATATAATGATATATAAAGTAGGAGAAGTGATAAATAAAAAAGAAGGAAGACAAGTAATTCATCGCAAAAAAAAATTCTCAATTTTCAATCTTTGTACTTATAAGGATGGACATAAAGTGCTTGGAAAACAAGGAATAAAAATATTGGTTGTTTATATTGACCAACCTATTCTAGTTTTAGTTCTAACACGAGTTTTGATGTGGGAAACACAGAAAGAGCTCGGAAATGAACGGGGGTATTTCTTCGAGACTTCCAGTGAGAGGATTATTCTCAGACAAAGTTATGAGGGCTCTCTCGAATTGAGAGAAGAAATATTGGTTATCTTGTGTCATTTTGTTCACATAATTTGAGGTTCGGTTGTCCGAAAACAAGTGTTGATCGACGAGCAACAATCCCTTATTGGCTATCAATTTCTTGTAGTAATTGTTATCAAATTTCATCAGGGTGCTCGGGTTGTTCCGAGGGTATAAGACTTCTGTGGGTTCTGGATTTGGCGTGGGGCATCTACCTTTCAGATAAAATGGGTAGTCTAGATCAATGGATGGATCAATCGTTGGGTAAAGTCTGTTCACTAAATTCACACAGTGCGTCCTACCAACAGTGTGAGCTCTGGTTGTTTATATTGACCAACCAGTTCTAGTTTTAGTTCTAACACGAGTTTTGATGTGGGCAACACAGAAAGAGCTCGGAGATGAACGACTCTACGGTTTTTGCCCATTCATTCATCAGATACTTTACAGGGAATTGACATACCGACAGTGCTTCCATATTTCTCTGAGACTTCCAGTGAGAGGGTTATTCTCATACAAAGTTATGAGGGCCCTCTTGAATTGAGAGAAGAAATATTGGTTATCTTGTGCAATTTTGTTCACATAATCTAAGGTATGATTGTCTGAAAGATCGACGAGCAACAATCCCTTATTGGCTATCAATTTCTTGTAGTAATTGTTATCAAATTTCATCGGGGTGCCTGGGTCATTCCGAGAGTATAAGACTTATGTGGGTTCTGGATTTGGCGTGGTGCATCTACCTTTCAGATAAACTAGGTAGTCTGGATCAATGGATGGATCAATCATTGGGTAAAGTTTGTTCACTAAATTCACACAGTGCATCCTGCCAACAGTGTGAGCTCCTGCACCATATAAAGGTCACATTAAGATCATGTTAATCATCACGACAAGAACATATAAGTATTTTTCTAGTTAGGTATGGATAATCAAAGAAGCGTATCAAACCTAGGAATGCCACAGTTCCTTCTGCATCGAGTCTGGTGGATTCAAAGCGATCCAAGACCGTGTGGAGGTTGTTGTTATGCAGCAACATGTATATCTTAGTCAGTCTTGCGTTGTTTTCTTGACTATCTCTCCTTTTCATTTTAAGAGCCATGCATGGTCCTCCCAACTGCGTCGTCAAATCATAACAAAAAAATATGTGATTGATCTCCATTCCAAGTCAATTACAACGTGGTTAGTTTTGAGTAGTTAAGTGTTTTTAGCTTTCATTGTATCTATTTTGAAATTAAATTGATCCAAGAAAAAATTTACTCATAAAAAAGAGTACTCAGTAGATTGAAAAAGTGCCCAAGTTTCCAACAAAATTTGGCGTAGTTGGATGCTCTTCAAGTTAGCAATTTCATCATTTTTTGTGACAACTCTCATTTATTCCCCATTCTCGATGACTTGTGGTGGGGGCATTCATAGATTCTTCCTTCCACTGACCTTCACATTTTGGTAAATGTGGCTAAATACATTTGCAGAAACTGACCAACAAACAGAAAAATTTAAAGCGTCTAAAAGCTTATAATCCAAAACTACAATAAACTTATTATTAAAAAACACAACAAAATTTTATTTTTATATAATTCAAAATTTATTTATAAAATAAACTTTAAACTTTAAATAACACAACAACAGAAAACAAAACATTTTATATAATCTTATGAAACTCTCCATATACCTACTATGAAAATCCAAAAAATGTAATTATTCTGGATCAACTTATCTCTACATGATAATGTTTACTCCTTGCAATCTCTAATCTTGATACTATATATACTCGAAGCAAGTGTGAACAAAGATACTTTAATAAATATATGAAGACCAAAATATGACTCTATATCTTTAACTAATGGGGTGGTATGAACATTGCACAAAGGAAGACAAATTTATTATCTTTTACCATATTGTTCGAGGCAGTCCCCTTGTTTCTATATGGAAGGTTGTTAGGATGCTAGTATGCCAAAATGGACTTAAACCAGATCGAGACAAGATATGAAAGATGGATTCCCATCAAGGTTACTAAGTTGAAATTATTTTAAATCACACTAGATATTATAGATGGTTTATAAAGAATTATGTGTGTTATGCACCCTATAGATTAAGGAAGGTTACACAACTTGAAAGGGAAAATAAATAAAAAGCCATTAAAATTATAAAAATATTGATGGAATGTGCACCATACTCTCCTTTTCCAAGTGAGACCAAGAACTTCATGTATATGCATGTCCTTTAAATGTTGTGGGTGCACTTTTACCATAGGAATCCAAATATATTTTTTGAGGTGGTAACATACTAAACCTTAGAGGAATTACAAACTATTAAAAGAAAATGTTTGTGATGATTTATATAGTTTAGAATTTTAGATAATAGAGGTTGATTGTTAACTTTTACCTATGATATTTGAGAGTCATATTATTATCATATTTAAGATATATTATTTTAAAAAATAAAAAATTAATTAATTAATTAAAGTAAAATAAAATTATTTAGAAATATTTCTCCACTAAATTAAAAAATTTCATTATTATTATAATATATTATTTTTTTTAATATAAAATTTTAAAATAAAATAAATTTATTTAAAAACATGTCAATAAAGAGATTTCAACAAATTGTTAGGATTGTCAAATAATGGTATCCTACTACATAGATTTATGTTGGGTAAGTATTATCCATTCCTTAGAAACATTATATTGTTAGGACTGTTAAATAACGGTATCCTACTACATAGAGTTATGTTGGATAAGTATTATCTATTCCTTAGAAACATTATATTGTTAGGATTGTCAAATAATGGTATCCTACTACATAGAGTTATGTTGGGTAAGTATTATTCATTCCTTATAAACATTAAAGTTGGAATATGTGAACTTTCTAAACTATGATCGATAGGGGTGGAGCTATAAAATGGATTGTGGTATGTACAAACCATATTACAATTCTAAGTAATATACAGAAATCATTTTACATTTCAATCGATTGTGGGCAATCTGAACACGATATTAGTGGTACTTCTGAGGGGCGAATAATGTTTTTTTTTAATTTATAGGCAATCTGAACACGATATTAGTGGGGGCGAATAATGTTCTTTCTTAATTACAATAAGTCTTTAATAGTCACCAAATATAATGTGAAATATTATTATCACATCATAAAAAGGAATAACTTAGGAGTGAAGTTTTGAATTTCAAGGAAAAACAATTAATGTGGGTTGTTGAATTCATGTTTGTAAGATTCTTTTGCATTAGAAAAAGAGGAGCATACACAAGTGGTGTATGCCATATATTAAATGCATAAGAGTAGGAGTTGGATACAAATGGGTGAAATTCATGTCAAAAGGAATGCATCAAAATATATTCTCTATAAAATATTTTTTATAAAGAATAAAGTTTCAAGAAGGAGAGAAGTCCAGGGCCCGACGGTTGGACAGCAGAGTTCTTCTCCTATTTTTTTGATCTCGTTGGATCGGATCTCCTACAGATGGTGGAAGACACTCGCATCAAAGGTAAGATCACAAAAAGTCTTAACTCCACTTTCCTGGTATTGATCCCCAAAGAAAACAATTCAGTCTCCTTCAATGACTATAGACCAATTTCCTTGTGCAACCTTATATACAAGTTGGTTTCAAAAGTTATCTCTAACCGCATTAAGCCGTATCTGGAAAGGAGTCTTTCAACTGAACAGCTCGGGTTTTTAAAAGGTAGGAGAATACAAGATGCCATCGGTGCTGCCCACGAGTGCATCCACTCCATCAAACAGAAAAATCTAAAGGCATTGATCATGAAAATAGACCTCAAAAAGGCTTTTGACAGCATAGATTGGGTTTTTTTGAGACTAATCCTACACTCAGCGGGATTTGGAGACAAGTTCACGGACTGGATTTTGGCCTGTGTCACTAGTGCAAATTTCGCGGTGCTGATAAATGGGGAGGCGACTAACTTCTTCAAAAGTGAAAGGGGGCTCCGACAGGGATGCCCACTCTCTCCTTACCTATTCATACTTATTATGGAAAGCCTTAGCCTTCTCCTTGCAAAATCCATCTCCGAACACCAAATCTCTGGTATAAAAGTATCAAGACTCATCAAGATTGTTCATCTCATGTTCGTCGACGACATTCTCCTAATGTCAAAAGCTGACCTTACAGACTGGCTTGTTATTTTAGATGTACTTCATGTCTTCTGCACAGTTTCGGGTCTGACCATCAACCCATTAAAATCCATTGTCCATTATTGGGGATTATCTGATGTTGAGCTCTCGCTTCTCAAAGACTCCATCCCCTTTTCTTTTCTTGATTTGCAAGAAGGCTTCAGCTACCTGGGCTACAGGCTGAAACCGGGAGCCTCCACCTCTGCGGATTGGAGCTGGCTAGTGGCATTATTCGAAAGGAAGATTGGTTTTTGGTGCAATAAGTGGTTGTCCCTGGGTGGGCGATTCATTTTAGTCAAATCGGTGCTTGAGGGTCTTGCTGTCTACTGGATGACTCTTGAGTGTATCCCAAACAAAATTATTATTTTACTTCGTAGGCTCACATTTAATTTCCTTTGGAACGATCTTGATGGTAAACATCGTTTCCACCTTTGCAGCTGGCAGTCTCTTTCTAGACCCCGAAAGCCAGGGGGATGGGGGTTCAAGAACCTTTCAATTTTCAACACGGCACTCCTGGCTTGCTCTTTCTGGAGAGCGGTTACTCATAATAGCATTTGGCACCGAGTCATTTCTGATAAATATCTTGACTCCCTTCCTCTCCTCCTTTGGCTGCGAAAGACTTCACACGAGCTGAGACATGCTTCACCCTTTTGGAAGGGCCTGACCATCGCCTCACCGGTTATTTTACACTGGCTTCGATGGAAGCCCGGATCAGGTACCGACATTTTACTCGGGAGGAATAAAATTCTCGGTCTGGAGAATCTCTCCATCCTCTCGCCACTCCTCAGATCACAGCTCGCTACTTTAAATCTCAGGTGCCTGGCGCAGGTAAAAGTGGCAGCCAGCACACATCCTCTCCCCAACCTCTGGTTCCATAGCAGCGACTTACATCTCCTGGGACCGCTGGCAAAGGAATGGGACGCATTTACAACTACTCTGAAATCGGCCGAAATCTCGCTCATTGACTCGCAGGACACACTTCTGTGGGCCGAGGGTGATGCTTCTGGTATCCTAGCGGTAAAAAATGCCTATGCGGCCCTCCATCAACCAATTGCCTTTATTGTTGAGGACTCGTGGCTCCAATAGATTTGGAAGTGGTCGATACCACTTAAGATACAAAAATTTATTTGGCTCTGCATAAAGGAGAAAGCGCTCACTTGGGAGGCGCTACGAAGAAGAGGCTGGCAGGGGCCCGACCGCTGCCCCCTGTGCAAACAAGCAACAGAAGATATTCACCATCTTCTGATCCACTGTGACTTCTCAGCTTATAGTTGGAATCGTTTATTAAATCTTTTCTCTCTATCGCTTGAATGGAAGGGCAACTCCATTTCAGAGTGCCTCTCATCTTGGCACACGGATAGATCGGCTCCACTTCCGTTGGCTACCCTCGTTTGCTGGCAGACCTGGAAAGAACGGAACCAGGCGATATTTGAGGGTCGGCCCCCATCCTGTCAAGTGGTACTACACAGAATCTTATCCTCCTTCCATTGGCAGCGGACCTCTGTAAAGACAATCCAAAACAAAGCATGTGAACATCAGTTGGCGGAAGGCACTACTCTAGTTTGCTTTGATAGTGCAACACAATCTAACGGTATTTGTTGTGGGGCAGGAGGCACCTTCAAATCACATCCGTCAAGGACGACTAAATGGTTCTTAAACTGTGGTGCGGGATCAAACACCAAAGCCGAACTCGTGGGCTTGTGGGATTCACTCACCCTTGCTTCTTGTTGGTCCTTAAACCACATACTTGTATTAGGAGACTCGAGAATTATAATAGATTGGATAAACCATAATTGCAAGCTCCATTCAGTCCACATTGAAGGATGGATGCAAAAAACGATGGAGTTGTCCAACATCTTCACCGACATAAACTTCCGTCATATTCCCAGAATCCATAATACAGAAGCAGACGCACTCTCAAAGAGGGCTCTAAGCGAATTGGTTGGGAGGCTCTCGGTCTACCATTGTGATAAAGGAGTAGAGAGCCCTATCTCCAATTACAATATCTTTGAATGATAATTCCCTTATCAAGTTTTGATGTTGCCAGCATAGTAAGCACACTAGAAATCTTCTTCATCTTTCCCCATGTTAGAGTGGTCATTTCTCGTTCTCCTCCTTGAAGCCATTTGGATATGGTATGTAATGGTCTGTTCTTTGGCTAGCACCGAGCATGTTCTCTCCAGCTGATGCTATTTTGTAAATGAATTTATACCCTTTATAAATTTGAGAAAAAAATTTCATAGAAAAAAAAGTTTTAAGCTACTTTAACTTGGTCTCATGTGTGACTTTTTGTCTATAAGGTAATTTCAAAAAGGAAAACTCTATAATCCCATTTTTAATTCTTGGCATAGGAAAAAATGGTAACATCTTTTTTTCTATTGTTAGAATGTAAGGAAAATGACTAGTAAAAAAAAACTTATAAAAACAATAAAATAATAAAAAATTGAACATCAAGTAAATTTTATTTTATTGCTAAGATATAGAGGAAGATGATTAATAAAAGAATAAACTTACAAAAACAATAAAAGAATAAAAAGTAAAATATATTAAGGAATGTTTTTTATTGTTAAGATATAAGGGGAAAAAACTAATTAAAAAAACACTTATAAAAACAATAAAAGATTAAAAAGTAGAACTTACTATGGAAATTTTCCATCTCATAAAAACAATGAAAAGTAAAACATATTAAGAAATTTTTCCTTACATTTCAATTGAAAAAATATGAAACAATTTTCGTTTCAAATTTCACAAGTGATTTTTTATTTTAATTTTCATTTGCATGTGAAATAATTTTAAGCCCTTCTATGAAGGGCTAGAGGGCTCACCATGCCATGACAACCCTTGATTTCAAATCTCATAGGCAAATGAAAAGCGAGTAATTCATAGTTGCTCACATTCATCAATTGTTGATGTAAAATGAAATCCTTAGTGAAATAACAAAACACAAATGAATGCACCAATAACTCGTGCATAGAATTAAATTCATCACAAGACTTGGTGCTTACCCTAAAAAGCCAAATGGGAAAACTAGCATTTGTGGTTACTCACTTAACCATTTCAACAATTTCAGGTTACAATGCAACTCCTCTTTTGCATCCTCACCTAGCCAAAAGACCATTTGAAAGTAAAATTTTAAAAAGATATAGGAGAGATAGAGCAATGGGAAGGCCAAGCATCCTTACCTTTTCATTTCCCAATCTTTATTTTTTTCTCCCACTCCCTTTTTCTTCTACATTTAATTTTTTTCTTCATTTATTTTTTTAGAAGCCTTCATTAATTGTTGAACTACACTTGTATAGTGAACCTTACAGCCATTTTTTTTGTTCAAATCGGTGTAGTAAGCCTTACAGCCATTTATTTTGTTCAGGTCACTATTTTTAAGCTGAACTCCTTACTCTTTATATCACAAAAATAGGTTCTTAATTAACCCAGATATTTCTTTGCAAGCACAAGTCTCTACCAATGAAATAGTTTTTAAATCATTTATTTTGCAAGCACAAGTCTCTCCCAATGAAAAGATCACTTAGTTTTTAAACCATTTATTTTGTATCACAAAAATAAGTTCTTAATTAACCCAGATATTTGTTTGCAAGCACAAGTCTCTACCAATGAAATAGTTTTTTAACCATTTATTTTGCAAGCACAAATCTCTCCCAATGAAAAGATCACTTAGTTTTTAAACCATTTATTTTGTAAACACAAGTAGTTTTTGATTGGTTGCATCTTAACAAAACACCTAGAAATGAAATTAATTTAATTGATTTGCTTTAGAATTTTTTATCCTATATTCAGGAAGGTTGTATTAGACAACCATTAATAGAAAACACCCAGACAAGGTACCAACAAAGTCCCTTTGGCCAGTGATATGATTAGATTTATTTTTGTTCAATTGTTGATATGATTTGTTTTGATTTCTATAAAACCCCTGGCCAGTGATATGATTAGATTTTTTTTGTTCAATTGTTGATATGATTTGTTTTGATTGATTAGATTTTTTTGTTCAATTGTTGATATGATTTGTTTTGATTTCTATAATTCTATTTTTAACACTTTTTCTCAATGGATTTGATTGTTTCGTCCAATTGTTTGTATGATTTGTTTTGATCTCTACCGTTCTATTTTTAACAATTTTTTTATGATTTGATTTCTCCGTCAAATTGTTAATATGATTTGTGTTGATTTTTATAGTTCCATTTTTAACACTTTTCTCAATGCAATGAAGTAGATAAGCCCTTATTTTTAGAAAATATATGTATTTTTTGAAACGATTTTTGTAAAAATAATAATCATATGACTAGCCCATCCACAGGACCCGTGGCTGATGAACGCCAAGAGGCGATGCCAAAACACCACCAGCCATCGTAAGGAACTCCATCATGCTGCCCACCATATACCACTATAGCTTATATGTGGCAAGCAGGTTAATCAATAATTCATGTTAATCTTGCATTCTAATGATTAACGGACACACAATGACATGCACGAGGATTATAATATTAAATCTTGGCCTTCATAGCAATTCAAATATAATTTTTTCAAACAAATATTATTGTTTTTATTGTTTTTAGTTTTCGTATGTTTCCTTTGTATGATTTAAGAAATTTTAAAAATGCAAATCTTAAACCTAAGAGAGCTTAATATCCTCTCGGTTCAATTTTTTTCAAAAGTTTGGCTTTGGATTTCCTTAATGTAAGAAGCTTACGAAGCCCCCTACGCTTGGATTTCCTTAATGTAAGAAGCTTACGAAGCACCCCACGCTAGGAGGTTCTTTTGTACTAAGTTTTCGGAGACCCTTTTAAAGGAAGTACAAGTGAGGATTTTTTTACAACGCCATACGACATGAAGAATAACCAAGGACTGTATACTTCAATTGTGAGTACATTTTGGATGATGACCACTTTAAAAGTAATGATTGCATCCAAGATGTTATAGAATATAGGTAGCAAAATCATGAGCAAAAATAAGTGTAAGGGTATATCACAGATGGTATAAATTATTGTTTGCCATGAAACATATGGTGTTGAAACTTTCTGTTGTTTCCAGATGTGCATTAAGATATTTATGGGATATTAAATAATAATGCGAGATATCTTTTTGTGTTTCAAAAGTATGCACATTTAGCAAATATAAGCACTCTATTGAGAGAAATGAAGGCCAATATGTCCCTCCAGATTGACTCTTCTGACCAGTCCTTTTCATAGATAATTTTCCTAATCCTTTACAACTTCCCTATCTTCCACAGCATTTGACTTTTTTTTAAAAGAGCTCAAGTATTGATTTTGCAAAGTTTTATCCGTTATGCCTGATAGACACCCACTGAGGGGTTTTTCATTTTCCTCCCCTCAAACCTTCCTCCTTTTTTGCTACTCTTGCCGGTTGCCACCTTTCCTTACCTCGCAGTGATACCTCATGGATACCTCACTTATATATCTTGAAACCATACGCTTGCTAGTCACTACCTCGCAGTGATACCTCATGGATACCTCACTTATATATCTTGAAACCATACGCTTACAAGTGACTAGCAATACACCTAAAAATAACGCATTTACAATTCAAATCTCACTTCGACCACACTTAACTCCTATGAAACTTGCTATGGCATTCCTAACAGCTTCCATTACCTCTTTCACTGATAGGTGTAGGAGAACGGTTAGTAGCCTCACCGACACCAAGGTGACGGTCATGTTCATAGATGTCAAATCAAAGTTCTAAAAATAAAATTTCAGAAAGAGCTTCCTTCTCATAAATACCTTCCCTTGATAACCTTCTTCCTCTATTCTTCATCAAACAAAAACATGTGAAAACTTTGGAAGAATAAGACTATTTAACTATTTTATGCTGTTTACCCAGGTTTTAACCATGGACCCTGTAGTGGAACCATTCAGGCGAACGTTGTTTCAAATAAACGAAAGAGGCATTTACTTGACTGCCATGTCCCAAGAAGCTTAATGCAGTCCGAGAAACAACAAGCCTACCCACAAAATCAAATATCATAACCACAATCTTTCAATGTATAGGAACAATATATCTGGGGCCACGCCACCTTGCCCTCGTGAATAATTCTAATGCTCTATCAAGGTGCCTCTTATAAGCTAGCAGCTGAAATATGAGTGAGGTCCCCTTTCCTCAACAATCAAGAACCTTCTTTGGAGGAGCCCTCACTGTTGCTACCAACCAAATCCTTTCATCGAGTCTCCGTCTATTAGGTATCTACAGATCAAACTTCTTGCATGATCCTATTGCCTGTAAATTTCCAATGTAAAATGCATTTATCAAATTTTTTGATCATTTAAGCAATTAAACTTTAGAGTAAAGTAACACCCATCAATACAAACTATCAAGAGGTTTGCATCATTTCGGATTATGTTTTAATCATGTGGATAATCTTGTGACTAATTAGACGTGTTATTTTAGTTCATATTTTTTACTGCAAAATGTGTATTGATATGCCTTACCACTTTACCATTTATTGACATTTTAAGTGACTTTAAACTGCTCGTGGAGATGGACAAATAAAAATTTGGGCTCTTATAATTTTTTATGGTTCCAAACAGAGACAAATACCTCTTGCTACGGTCACAGGACTTCCTTAGCCACTTATAGCCCCAGTGACAAATAAGCAACATCAGTTACAACCTGAACCCACAACAGGATATGCAGACTAGATGGAGGCTCGGTCATCATCACAAAGAAACAAAGAGAATATAGCGTGAAACTACAAATCAACTATTATATTAATACACAACTACTGTATACAAAGTAAATATACTTCAGAAAGTAATGCCCCGACACATTCAGCTGATCACCCACACTAACAGTTGCAGAAGACAACAAAATCCAAACACGGGAATCAAACTTACAATAATGGACAGTTCTAATAACCCCACCGATCCCCACTGATTTGTGATCAATGGCTTGTTTTTGGAACACTGGGAATTCTAGCCATCAATGTGTTCCACTGGGTGACTATTGGGAGTATTTGTACTAGTTTTTCATTTGTAATGATATTTTGCATATAGAAAACACATCTTCCCAGTAAATGAAGAGGTCACTGTCAACATCGACAATTGATAATTCTGAGCTTGATGTCAAAATGGTTTCCTTTCCTCTGAATATAAAATCATACTATTTTGACTTCTATTTATTCTAAAGTCAATACTGTTGTTTTTCCCTAATAAGAACATCCCTTGAAGAAATTATGGTGAACAAATGGAAGATGAACTTGCTGGTTTGGCTAGACTTTGTATGGTCTATACTAGTAGGAAGCTAACAGACTTAGATCATTGCAGAGTAATAATGGTACATATATCCTGTGCAAGGACAGTTGCTCTTCAAATCAAATCTTGCATTTTGATCATTGCAATCGTGTCCACACAGTTATGTATCAAATATAAATAACAAATACGCATTATAACCACAACAAGAGCCTAACCTATAAACTAAAACTGATCGAGAATTATGGATATTTGCCCTACTTCGATCTGTTGGGCATGCACACACCATAAGGAATAGTAAGAAATATCAAACAGTAATCTAGTATTTAGAAAATTGATAGACTAATAATTAAAATGTCCAGAGATAATTATTATTGATCAAAAAAACATTAATGCCTTCCCTGATTCAGCTATTATTGATCTATTTTTTTATTGTCAACAGGAATCACATAGACAAGCATGTTGGCTGATAAACTTGTTCTATCAATGCTGTCAATGCACTACCAATGGGAGCACAGTACATTGGTTATTACTACTTTAATAACTGGATCTGCAAATTTAATGTTGACATCCTGATATCCGCAAATTTAATATTGGCTCAAAAGCTGAAATCTGTAGTACAGATCAGTAAAGAGGGTCTTATGTCTTTTAGGAGCCTTTTCATTGTTTTATTTGTAACCTCCTGTGTCTTCAACATCATTGCCACTGAAAAGTAAAGAGGAAAAAATCCCTTTTGTGAAATCCATTTGTGCTCTATTAAGTTTTTATAGTCCTTTACGGCCTAGGGGTAAATGTACCTCCGTCTGATCTATCTTCCATGCAAATGAAGACCCTACAGGAACAGTATACTGTGGTTTATAATAAGCTGTATTTTTAATTTTTTCCTGTAATACTTCAAGATACCATCTTCAAGAACTGTAATCTACTTCAGAAAAATTTCCATGGCATTACTAGTTAAGGGCTTCTTGATAATTCTCTCTTACCCACAAGTTCCAATCAAGTGACCAGACTTTTATCAGGTTGTTCTTCTCCTCTGCCTCTAATATTAAGAGAGAGTCAGACAGTTCATTTCACTCAAGAAACTCCCAGCATTGTGCAGCCAGACCCCCCTTAGCCCCAGGTACTCTCCAGACAATGCCTGCAGGCTTTGCATTGGTCCCTTGGCAGTGATAAATGAAGAAAGTGATACCTCTTTCCCATCTTCCAGCTCTACTTCTCTACTTTTCTTTCCAGTCATGATGTTCATGTTGTGCTAGAGCCTTATGCATCTTAGCATTATCCTCTTCTGCTTTGCTAAGATCCTACTACTCTCTTTTATTGTCATTTGTATCCTTCCTTTTTCATAAAAATTTTGGCATCTAAGAGTGTTCTAGACACTACCATAGTCTTGACTACTGATTGTACTCTCTAGTCCTGTGGAGCTATTTTTGGTGGTTTCTTGGACATTAACAAAATTATCTTATCTTATCTTGCTTCTCCTAACTTGCTTGGTTTCAGGAGCCATTGTTCCCATGTAAAGTTTGAAAGCTTGTTAATTCATATCACCTCTCTCCTATAGTATACATATCCTTTTACATCATTGCACTGAGAGAAGAGAGGTGCACTCTACAGCCAGTTTGCATATGGGTTTTTTTCTCATCTGTCTCTGTGCTTAATAGATCTGGGGTTAGGATGGATATATGCTAGTCAGGCTCAAAGCTTCCATCATCATCATTATGCATACATTTCTAAATAATAACAACCTAGAGAGAATAGCTTTCATTTCATAACATGGAGTTACTCCTGGGAAAAGCAACAAGGTGGCCCTTCTTCGAGCAAAGACGAGTTCATCATTTCAGTGTACATATAATTCAGTAAAACAGAACATTCTTCCATCCCTTCTCCCCACCCCAGGTCCGAGTCCAAGTCCACTGACTAGCAGGACTTTCCATATTAAATATGTAAGACTTAGGACGTACAAATGTGTAAGTTGGGTAAGTTGTGCATCTCGTGTTTGGCCCTTCTTCAAGCAAAGACGAGTTTATCATTTCAGTGTACATGTAATTCAGTAAAACAGAACATTCTCCCCACCCCAGGTCCAAGTCCAAGTCCACTGACTAGCAGGACTTTCCATATTAAATATGTAAGACTTAGGACCTACAAATGTGTAAGTTGGGTAAGTCGTGCATCTCGTGTTGATGTTACATTATGTTGATAAACAAGGTTGGTCAGCATTAAACGTAACACCACACACTTCATTTTAGAAAATCAATTTGCATGTTCAACAATTTTGTCCAATATCCAAACTGAAGTTGCAAATTACACATGTAGAATCTGCTGCTCTGCATTGTCGACATCTCTCTCAATATTGAACCACCATCTGTACATCTGTCCATCAATAACAAAATTACTGCCTGTAAAGCTTTTGCCAGGAAAGCATCTGTCGAGCTTCTTCAATTTTAATTTTTTCTTACCAAATCCAAGCAACTGGAACATTACTGGCACAAGGATTAAACTCTCAACTGCATTCTCTGTGCTATTGAATGCTTTCCTTCTTTCAGCTCTTTGGGTGACACTTGGATCTAAAATGTATTGAACCTGTGAAGGGTTAAGTAAAATTGTCCATGGTGACTCCATTGCAAAGATTTTTAGGAAAAATTATTAATGCTGAATGTTAAATGCTCATCTGAAGCGGGTTCAGTTAAAACTAAAGCTTCATTGTTCACAATTACAAGTATTCTCAAATTAAACTGTTAAAATGTTCTGAAAGTCTTCTTCCAGAAACTGTTAAATCTGCTTTTATCAAACAGTTATTGACAAATGTATCTCTAAATTTTTGCAGCTATAAAAAACAAATACAAACAAAGTTCAAAAGCGATTCATAATGGATATCTTAAATTCAATTAGAAAATGTGCAAGAACGTGATGAATAAACTGTAATCGAATTGAGGACACAGCCCTGTAAATAAAAAGTTGCTTTATTTTCTGGTAATGAAAAAAACTGTTCCTTGTTTTAGGAAAAATCATACAGTACAAAATTCTTCCTGGAGGAAGTCTTGACCAAAAAAATACTTGTGAAGCAATTTGAACTTTTCAAGAAAAGATACACTAATTTTGTAGGCTCTATCATCACATTTGTACGAACTCCATAGGATGAAAAAGGTGTTCGGTTAATGCTACCTTCAAAATAAAATCCTTGATCAGATTCCAAACCCCATACGCCCAGCAAGCCTGCTTTCTAATATCCTTCTATCAATAGCTGCATCAACAGAGCTCATCTGAAGAACAAAAGCACAAAATTATTGAGACCACCTCATAGAATACAGTTTATTTTCAGGGTCAGCATTAACATATCACTCAAACAGAGAACATTAGAAAGGAAAAGTATATAGTATAATATGAATGAATTATTCTAATCTGAACAGAAGCTGACCTGTTCCAAGTCTCACTGCCAGAATGAGCAAAAACGAAATAGAAACATTAAGTCACGAACCCAGGAGTCCAGGTTAGCTTCAGAATGCACGTGAATAAAAGGCATTCATATGTTGAATCTAAAGTGTTTACCTCGATCTTCAAAGATTGGGGGTCAAAGCAAAGCAAAATGAACTTATTTTTCTGAACACCAAAGTACCTTTGTTTACACCTCTTTTAAAATTGGTGCTCAGCTTGAGTCAATCTTTATCAACACTTATTTTCTGAATTCCAATTACAATCAGAAATGGATTGGATACCTACTTGAAGTTGAGACACTCTCGAGCATGTAAAATAAATTGGCTTGATGATTGGAGGTTGTTTGAAACTGGCTAATAAACCTCCCAACCATTGTGATACAGCAAAAGTAAGAATGCAAACTTAAAAGGTCCTTCCATTACATGGTTGCATCATCCCAAAATTCAGGCACTAAGATTTAGTAAAGTAACTAAGATAGCACTATTAACCCAAAAAAAGGGTAACGGATTCCAGGGGCTCTGAAATCAGGCAACAGCTAATAATTCAAGGAGAAAAGTATATAAAACTATGGAGTTTTCAATACAAAAAGCATGCAATGGCCTTTTTCTAATAGACTTAAGCATGATGCACATATAAAACACCATCTTACTTACAGTCCTAAATAGCAATTGCCACTTTAATCCTCTTCAAGATAATAAGAGATTTCCGAGACTTACCTGTGAGGTCACGTCATGCACCTGATATTTGGCAAGGGACGTCCTTCGTTCTTCCTGTACAATTTAACAATTGGATTGAGCATCCTAAAATAATTGCAATGTTAAAGGACCGACTTATAATAGCTTTCAAAAAAGTAACAGTAAAAGAAATAAGTGATCAATGATTTATAACAAAAGAAGAGTGCTAAAATATATTTATTAACAAGCTTGGGAAACAAACAGTAAAAAACATAGACTGACCATAGACATGGCTTCATCATCCCAAACCAAATACACCTCCTTAGTGAGTCCCTGAGCTGCAGGTGGTTTGTTGGATATCACTGGGGGAGGCCCAATGGATGGGCCGCCGGTATTCGGTCCTAATGCATACATGTGAGATGGGATTGCAGTTGAAGCAGTACCACCTAGATTCATTGAAATTTCAATCATCAATATTACAGAAAGATAAAGACAAAACAAGCTCTCTATATCAGTCAGTAAAATCACTCCCAAAACAACACGCACACATAACACTCGACAATCTCAATAGTCACTTTCTTTCACAATGTGTTGTCTTTTACCCTAATTAAAACACTATCAAGAATACAACCTAAATTGTATAAGATCAGCACAAGCATACCAAAACCAATGTCACACAAATCAGAAATTAGATAGGAAAATCAATTTCAACGTTAAGCAACAACAAGACCACATAAAAATCACTACCCTGTTGTTTGGGAAGAAACTACAGGTGAACTGCTCCAGATACAAATGCCCAAGAAAGAAACAAATGACTTGCAGCTAGAAAGAGGTAGGTTAGGGAGGGGATTGTTTAGGTATGTGCATGCATGCATATCAAGATTCATAATGCAGTTCTAAGAGGCGGCTAAAAAAATAATTGTTGACAGTTAAATTCCATTTAAATGTAGAGAGAGTTCCAAAACTTCTTTTGGCAGGTTATGTGTGCATAAGTTTATATACCTGAACTTGTGTAAATCGAGTAAATACCACGTCAAATAATTTCAATTATAACATTAGATCTTGAATATTATTTTAAGAATATGTATTTTATCAAGTTATAAACGTTTTCTGATTCTATTCTTATTTTGTTATTTATTAATACTTATATTACCAACAACAGATAGATAAGATGCATATTATATATAGATGGCACTTTCTTTATATTACAGCATGCAAGTATCAGTACTTCATTATATTTTTTAGTACTTTAATATTTTCTTGTTGGTCAAATGCCAGTTATGTTAAATAGCATGCTTGCAAGCACTGTGCATCTATAAAGGGTAAGAAGAAAGAGAGAAGAAAATGGATGTATAGTACAGCCAGATCTAAATTTGATAATCTACTTTCTACTCTATAAAAACTGGTACATCAATATCAAACGATTGCCCTATTATTTTCTATAATTAAGGCAATTTAAGGAGTACATGGATGAGAATTTTCAAAATTGTAGTATAAAAGACTAAAGTCTAAGTACTATGTTAAATATTTATATTAGTACTTCCAATCTTTTTCACCAAGAAGTGAGGATTAGATAGACATATGTATTTGATGTAATTTTTTTCATATTATAGTGAACAAGTCTATATTGTTTTTTATTGGTCAATGAGAAGCGTAGTTGCCAAAAGTTGATTGATATATTTATTCTATAGTATGCTTGCAAGGAAAGGTTGTATGAAAGGGCAGATGCATGGATGGATGGATGGATGTTAAAAATTCACATTATGATATAGATATATCATCTAGTGCATATGACCCCACTCCTTCCTACAGCGATATGCAAGTTGAAAACCCTTCACAAAGAACTGAGTTTAAGAATGTCACTTCTTACACAACAGTTGCAACCCCTGTTCATGGTGCCATCTCTAATGCTTTTATGAAGGAATTAAGGCAAGGAACATCCAACATCATACAATGTGGTTTGCAAAACAGTACACAAATATGGAGAATTTTGGAAGCAACAGTTTCCAATTTCTCTCAAAGCCTATAACATCCAGATCAATGGACTCTCAGGTATTGATTTGAATGTAACAGAAACTAACATCCGAAATACCTCTCACGAATTATTGCCTTTAACATGGATCTTTCCTCAGTAGATTATCAAGGAAATCTGATGGGCATCCTGTATGAATAAAAACAACAAAGATCAAATAATGGAAATTATTTACAAGGACAGAACAGGCAGTGCTAATTTTTGAAGGCTGTTCCATGATTGTATCCCTATAATAATGGTTTGACTTTTACAATTAACTAGTCTAACTAAAAGACCTCTAAGTAAGGCCTCTTTGGCAACCAAGTTATAGCATATTACTAAGCAATTTATGAAATACAAACAGTATAATATTGGCGGACAAGACTCAAATCATTCCCCTCCATGATGTTGCTATCAAAAGTGGCCTTCGTAGCATTTTAAAATAGGAAAATATAATTTTCATTATTCAAATTCACTCTCGATCTACTGCAGCATGTAATCTTACAGTACAATTAAATACAATCTGGTCTGAGGCACTCCTGGAGCATGTTAAGGGGTCAGAGAGATCATTATGCAGTTGGAGCAGTGTAAATTAATTAGTTTAAGCTAACTTCTATAAATCATATAATTATGAAGCTCACTGATCCAATTTAGATGATTTATAGGACTATTGTCAGCCGATACAAAGAAGGTTTTTCAAAATTACAAGAAGCAATCGAACATGTTAAACTAGGGTTTTTTGGAAAGTTGAATAATTACTTAAAGAACTAGCTTTACAACCCCTTAGTGGTAGGATAATTAGTGGTTCATTCCAATATGTCTGTTATACCTTCCAATTTTTTCATTAACAATAAATAAAACCCCAGTTTCAAACATAGAGAGCATGCTTTTAGTCCAAGCTCTCCAGATTTGATAAAAGAAATTAAAAAATGAGCAAATACGAAGACTGCAGATAAAATTCAGCTGAGTTCACTGAATGTTAATGGGCATATAACAGAGAGCCTGTCTGTTGCATGCATACAAGCCAAGCCACCATGAATTAATTATTATTAATTGTTGCTAGTTATGATTGACAGCTTTTCTTCCTAAAACAACCATGGAATGCATGCCCTGTATAGATAAGAATGTCTCAAGCATCCTGGTACCGACATATATTCTGAGTCCTGGCCCCTCATGATGGACTGGAATGCAGCTGTCCCTTGAGGGCTTGTGTGCACTCCTTCCTGGGACTAGGAAGAGATTTGACAAGATATTCCTTGGGATACCAGAGTTCAACAAGCGTTGACTCTAGTGTAGCAACAGGTATTCATCTTATTATTTATATATAAATTTTATAATTATAAATTATGTGTAAGTTTAGGCCTATTTTGTATATGTATATATATATATATATGGAATTGCTGTCCCTTGGGACTTGTGCACTTACTGTAACTAGGAAAGGTTGATGGATGTTCACTGGGATACCATAGGTCAACAGGCATTGGCTCCTTTGCTTGTAACTTAATGTCTTGTATTTATATATAACTCATATATATATATATATATATATATATATATATATATATATATATATAATATATAATATAATATATAATATATATATATATATATATAGTATAAATTATATATATATATATATCATTGCCCACAGAGACCCATCCCCAAAAGAGGCCATTTGCTTGGTTCAGTGCAGGGACTTGGGGACCATGGGAAACTTACTAGAATTGTTGAGGGACTTCATTTGGGGACTGAGTTTGCTGTATCCCAAGACATTCCCAACATGGCTTCCCTGGGACATTCTGGGCAGATTTCACGAGATGTTATAGGAGCCAGATTTCTTGGATTTTTTGGGCAGATTTTTGGGGATATTCAGGTTTATGCAAATGCTTCCAGTCTTGACAGTGGATATTGATGATTGGACAATGAGATCATTTTTCCCATCCATTAATTTTTTATTGCATTGAATCTAAA
>SNQJ01S0012352.1:22873-47873 GCA_010110895.2 Picea sitchensis | reverse complement strand
TACAACAACATGTGTACATAATGTATGCCAGTTACACTTTGCTCTTGATACTTTGTTAATTCCAAATTCCGTTTCCTGGACAAAGCTGAACATGGAGAAAGCATAACTTACAGGGAAGGCACTGCAGAATATGCTGGTTGGGGAGGCATATGAATTGCTGATGATCCCATCCCCATCCCTCCAAATCCAGAAGGAGGAACTTCCACCTTAGCTGTCTTTGAAGGCTTTTCATCATCTACACAATCAACAAATTAATCCAAATGACATGTAAAGTTAATAACTTTTACGTCTAGAATTTCAAACAATTATGACCACACTACCCAACCATTTATTGTATGATGTATTTGACCACAATAAAAAAACAGTTGTATCAAATCCCCGAGAGGATAAAATGGCATTGCTTGGAAATATAAAATGGCATTGCTTGGAAATATAAAAGTTCGCATAAACAAGTCTCCAATAATAGCAAGGTTCTAGCTTATAGGGTCATGTCAACTGTGGTGTAGCAAGAAAAGAATTAACCTTTGCACATTTTCCATTGTAATAAATCAGGAACAATATTAATCCCTTAAAATATGACAACGATGGCAAGGTTCTCATGTGACAGATGAGGTAAACAAATAGAATAGATTAAAAGCATGGCCACTATATGTGAGACCTTTTTTCATGAGAAAGGAGCATAAAACATTAGCTACTCTAGGTGACATTTAGGTGATCATTTAGAGAAGAGAATAAGACTTTTCTGCTTGTTGACTTGTTATTGTTCTTTCAAGTACCCATGGTAGATGATAAGGTGCAAAAGCAATGCTATTTGGTCAGCGGAGCAGATTTTCACTATAAGAGACATCATATTCTATTCTTACCATAAACTCCATAATCTATGTTTGAGTACAATCCTCATTCTAACTGTAGTTCAGTATACACAAACACATAAGTGCTTATTTGTGTACTGTTTGATCTGCTTTTGAGGCATTGATAGTATACATGGTGTCAGGTTATTCCTGTCTTTTTACTACTGCCACATAAATTTCATACAAAATCTAATTCAACTTGTTACTAGAACAGTAGAACTACTAAATTGATATAAGTTATAACTATAAGGTGAAACTTACCATGTTCTTCGTCATGAGCAGCCAATATGTCGGGAGGAATTCCCTCCATACCAAAAATATCAATCTCCGTTGACTCTCTATCAGGCTTCGCATTTGGTACCCTGAATATCAAATTGTAAACAGGTCTTCAAAATGTCAAAAACTTTAATCTTGTGAATGTAAATATATTTATCAACACTGAACAAAGATAGGGGAGAGAAAGTTAATGCTAACAAATTTATTAAGCATCAAATGCAAACAGATCTTCAAAATCTCAAACCTATCAGAAGAACTGTATTACATATATTACCATTTCATATATGAAATAAAAATTAACAGAACTGGGGAAAATGTTATAATCCATGCAGTTTACAATAAATACAATACTAACTCCAAAAACAGCATGTTCCAAATGCAAACAAATTTATGATACACTGAAGAGAGACAGGCAAAAGGAATTTAAACCTGACAAACTACTCATATCACCATGAATCTAAGTGACCAGGATTCAGGTCGGAATGCAGACACAGATCCACCAGATTTTGTAAAAGAAGGGATCCAGATATGGCAGGGAAACAGCAGATACAAACAATATAAATATATTTTTATAATATCAAAAAATACAATACATAGAAAAATTTTAAAAAGTAAAAAAGTTCATAGAAATATAACTTACATATACATTTTAGGTATATGATACTTACATAGAATAAATAATATAGGAAAATTTAACTAAATTTTGTGAATATATATCTGTCAAGTCAATTTCCATTCTGGACTACATAACACCATGACACTGTCAACTTCAAGCACAGAGATGGGAGAATGATAGTTAGGGTGGAGGTACGAGTGAGCACAGAGGCATTGAAATACAAAGTGGCAGGAAAATTTTATTTTACTTTGATATTTTTTTAAAAACACAAAATTGCAGGAACCATATTTGATGCTTGGGATCTGTTTTATAGCCATTTCAACTTGAAATGCTGTGGACCATACAATAACATTAGAAAGGTAACTTCACGTACTACTTATCAGCTAGACATGATCACAACATTAGCAAATACGAAGTGGCAGGAAAATTTTAGTTTATTTTCATATTTTTTAAAAACACAAAATTGCAGGAACCATATGTGATGCTTGGGATCTGTTTTATAGCCATTTTAACTTGAAATGCTGTGGACCATACAATATGAAAAAATAGGACTCATAGAAAAATTTTAAAAAGTATGAAAGTTCAAATATATAACTTACATATACATTTTAGGTATATGATACTTTCATAGAATAATTAATATAAAAAAATTTAACTAAATTTTGTGAATATATATCTATCAAGTCAATTTCCATTCTGGACTACATGACACTGAAAACTTCAAGCACAGACATGGGAGAATGAGAGTTAGGGTGAAGAAGTGAGCACAGAAGCATTTGAAATACAAAGTGGCACGAAAATTATATTTTACTTTGATATTTTTTTAAAAACACAAAATTGCAGGAACCATATATGATGCTTGGGATCTGTTTTATAGCCATTTCAACTTGAAATGCTGTGGACCATACAATAACATTAGAAAGGTAACTTCACGTACTGCTTATCAGCTAGACATGATCACAACATGTAACACAGAACACATTTTATGTAACAATGCACATTGGAAAGATTAAATGATCCCAGTAACAAATTTGTATTGAAATAAGATTTCCATCCTTTCATAGCTTGTAAGATCATATCCTAAAATACTCCCATCTCTCAAATCCTGCTTATCAAATAAGCTTATGAAAATAAATTATGCATCTTTTCACATTCCTTTGCTTTTTCTTTCTTACATTTCTTAAAACGTTCTGTAGTTAAGGCACAGTTCACGAGAGAGGTAGAGTCTTTTGCAATTGAGACCTCAATTACTGTTGGAAATACTTATCATCAAATGCATAAATCAGTTTGCTTTGCCAAGAGCACCACAAAAGAAAATTTGTCTCATCCTTGGACCTATTCCATAAAAAGATAGAGCAGTAATCAGCGTATATGCTAGATTTAACATCCAGCCTCTCCTCCAAATGCATTGGCTTTGCATTGAACTACATGTGGACCAAACACAATTTTATTCCAGTAGATTTTATGGTACGCATTATACAACTATATCCCAATGCACACTGTGATAAAACCTCTGTATAGAATGACCAGTGTCAGGGATGAGGATTCCATTGCCTATTTCCATTTGACTTAAGTACATAGGAAACAAAGCCATCTCAACGGAGATGAGAAACAAGTGTTAATGACAAACAGAAAACACCATTGAGCTGCCTTGTTTCTGAGAATTGTGGCAGACAAAATAAGATAATTTTATTAATTTGCAACGAATGACCACAATAAGTAGGTCAACGGGACTAAAAACAACACATCCAGTATAGGTACATAAAGAGAGTGCAAAAGCAACTCCTATAGCAACACTATCGAAATCAGATAACGATCTAAGAATCTAGCTAAAAGAAGGTATAAGAAAAGGAATACAGGACTATCGTCACCCAAGGTATACACCACACGATTGAAAAACTACAACAATCAGAAGATCAAATACCAAGGGTAGCTTTACAACCAAAATCCTAGACCACAGTTATCGATAACAGACTATAATCTTAAGGCCTGACAGATCGGTAAAGATTGATAGTTAAATCCGTTCATCATTGTACAGATTGGACATTATTGGCCAAAGAGATACAGCTTGCAAGCCATAGCTTTATTTACTAACCCTCATATCAGGGTTTTGTTTGCAGAAGCAGTATTGACTACCTAAAACCAGATCACTGACAACAGGGCCTTGGTTCAATCGTGAGATTGGGGGGATATCAAGAAGTCTTTATTTAGTAACAGGCCTACATAAAATACGAGGGTCTTGTTTGCAAGCAGCATTAACTAGGTAAAACTGGATCACTGCCAATGGGACCTTGGTTCACTGATGAGGTAAATTGAGCCATTTTATTTACTAACCGTAGTGTATAATACTAGGGTTTGTTTGCAGAAACGGCATAAACTACCTAACCGACAATCGATCCTTGGTTCACTGGTAAGGTTGGCAAAGTATTCATCCGTCCACCATGGTGCCATTCCAAATCATCCAAATGACATGTCTCAAAAAGCGATCAGACCAGACACAGATCGTGGGTGATTTTGATGGGATAGTTATCCCTAGGAGATGGAACCACCTAAGCGGAGGGAAGTCATTATTATTACATTAAAAAATACTCGACTGACTATTTCAAATAGGGTATGCGGCAAGTCCATGCGAATTGAACCCCTGACCATTGAGAGGCGTAAAGAACTGACATAAATGCAATAACGATTTGAAGGGTTTAACGTAAATTAAAACCAGCAACAAACCCATATTAAACCCATGTCAGTCATGCACCGAAAGGCGTCAAAACCCCCACAGAGAGGTTTAAATGATGAAACAATGAGAAAAACTTACTTGGTGACTGTCTCCTTATGGACTTGAAGGACATGGATGGCCATGCCTCCAGCAGTGGACAACTTCTTGTGGCAGACATGGCACTTGAAATGTTTGGCCTTCTGGTGCTGAACCAATATCTTTTCGTCATCGAACTCGCGCTCGCAGTAATAACACCAGACCTTGGGAGCCTTCCTCTTCTTCTTGCCCATAGTTTTTCCTCCTCCTGCTCTTCTTCTTCCTCTCGTCTACTGCTTCTTAATTGATGGAAAATAATGGCGGCCTTGAATGAATGTTGCAAACTGTCCTCTGTGTGAAAAATAGATGAAGGGAGGAGACTAAAATTGACAAGAGGCGGAGGTATAGGTCTTGTTGTTGAAGGGAAAAGGAAATAATAGGAGATGGGGAGGTGGGGAGATTGTTTTATAAGGCACGCGTGACCGAAAATGGCGGCCCCGACTTGTCCATCCCTACCTTTTTGGGCACTTGCACCATCGCTCGGAGCTTTTTATTTTTATTGCCTTGACCTTTTATGGGTTTCTTTTGTCCCAGCGCCTCTTTAAAAATAGATAAATGATGTAGCCCACACCCATCTTAACCTAGAGGGTTTGTGCAGACGTTTAATATGTGTTATCTAAAACAAATCTTTTCAAACAAATGATTTGTGATTTGTTCTTTAACTATATATCCGAATTTTCCCGGCATTATTCAATGTGATGATCCGAGGTATTCGCTAAAAAAAATAGCAATTTTGGTTGGAATAGGTCATAATTTCATAAAAAGGTGTTTTGAGAAGAAATGCATTTTTTATATTTCTTTATCTTGCATAATGTATTTCATTTTTCTTAGGTATAATAAACATGGTATAGATGCATTTTAAATCTAATTTATTAAATATAAATGAAATTAAATAAATAAATAATTATATGTAAATCTTTTGTTGTTTAATAGGTTTGAGGTTAAGATGAAAATATATGGTAATGTTTTTGTATGTTGTTGTCTTATTTGTTTGACATTAGAGATTGAATGTGAAAAAATTTCGGGGGTCTACATCAAGTGGTATCAGAGCTTGATTTTGTTTTCAGGTAGCCGAAAATGAACTCGAGGTTGAACTCTGTGTGTGAGAACCAGTCATCAGCACAATGTCGTCGAGAAGACGCGTGGAGCCACCTATAACCAATTGCACTATAGAAAGATAAATGAGAAAGCTTTGTGTCAGGTTGGAGGTGATGGACGCAGCGCAGAGGAGAGCACCTGATGTTGGAGACGTCAGTGATGCAGAAAGTGAAGAGATAGAGGTCGAAGAAGCTGCAAGGGAAGATGCGGCCGAAGAACGCTTACTGAAAATTGTTGTGAAGTTGGGAGCTAGAGCAAAGATAGACATCTCAATGTATGAAGGCAATTTGGATGTTGAAGAGTTGTTGGGCTGGATAAGGTCCATGGACAAGTACTTTGATTATGAAGATGTTGATGAGGAGAAGAAGGTGAGACATGTTGTCACCAAGCTAAAAGGACATACAGCACTGTGGTGGGATGAACTGCAGGCTGATAGGAGGAGCAAAGGCAAGCAAAAGATAAAGAATTTGGACATAATGGTCGCCAAGTTGAAGGCTAAATTCATACCTAAGGATTACCAAATAAATCTCTTCATGAAGTTGCAGAACCTGAGACAGAAGGGCATGACAGTGAAAGAGTATACAGAGGAGTTCTACAAGCTGAATATCAGGACGGGATAAAGAGAGAAAGATGAAGAAAAAATTGTCAGATATATAAATGGCCTAAGATATGAAATCCAGGATGAAATCGGCATGATGACAATGAGGACAGTGGAGGATGCTTATCAAATTGCACTGAAGGCAGAAGAGAAGTTGGCCATAAAACAGAGTCNACAGAGGAGTTCTACAAGCTGAATATCAGGACGGGATAAAGAGAGAAAGATGAAGAAAAAATTGTCAGATATATAAATGGCCTAAGATATGAAATCCAGGATGAAATCGGCATGATGACAATGAGGGCAGTGGAGGATGCTTATCAAATTGCACTGAAGGCAGAAGAGAAGTTGGCCATAAAACAGAGTCAGCGAAGCAGAGGAAGAAGCCCAAACAAAGGTAAGGGAGTTGTCCATGACAAGGCACATAAAACCAAGAATGAGACTGAGAAACCACATAGTCACTCAGAAAGAGGAGGAAGTTCCCGAGGGAGGACACGTGGCGAAAATCTGTGGACTCCGAGAGAAAGCGAGTGTGGAGAGGTTGAAACTCCGGAAGCCTGAATAGCCGAAGTGATTTGTAGTCGCTGATCTGTGGGAGACACGTGTTGACAGATCGTTGACTTCAGGTGAAAGCATTCCAAAAGAAAGCGAGTGTGGAGAGGTTGAAACTCCCGAAGCCCGAATAGTCAAAGTGATTTGTAGTCATCGATCTATGGGAGACACGCGTCGACAGATCGTTGACTTCGGGTGAAAGCACTCCGGGAGAAAGCGAGTGTGGAGAGGTTGAAACTCCTGAAGCCTGAATAGCCAAAGTGATTTATAGTCGTCGATCTGCGAGGAACACACGTCAGCAGATCGCGTACTTCAAAAACAAGGAGAAAGCAACGTTGAGCAGAGGGTCACCCGAAGTGGATCCCCACCGTCGAACGAGGAGGACGTGTGGCGCACGAACCTTAACTCCGAAAGAAAACACTTCGGGAGAAAAGGCTGCAGGAACGTCCGAAGCTCCCGAACGTCGAAGTCCCGAAATGAACCTGAGTCGTTGATTTAAGCGGACCCATGGTGCTTGATCTGGGACTCCGGGTACGGAGTTCTTCGGGAGAAAAGGTTGTGTGAGCGTCTGGGACTCTCGAATGTCGAAGTCCCAAAGTGGACCTAATTCGTTGATTTGGACGGACACGTGGCGCCAGATCTAGAACTCTGGGTACGGAGCACTCCGGGGAAAAGTGGAGGTTGGAGCATTCGGAACTCCCGGAGCGCGGAGTCTCGAAGTAGACCTCAATCGTTGGTTGCGAAGGGGGATGTGGACCGTAGATCTGGTCCCGGTTAGAGTCCTGAAGTTGTGAAGCGCCCAGGAGGTTGAGCCCAGGGTCATAGCCCGAGGTCACATGCAAAGAGGGGTCAACGGAAGGAGCTAGCGCCCGGATTTCAAGTTTATAAAAGCGCTAAAGAAGGGGGGGCGCAGGTTCCATAAGACCTACGCCTAAAGAGAAAAAGGGGCCTGTGTAATTTGTTCCAAGGGCTACTGAAGGCCCGAAAGAGCTAATTCAGCTCAGGAGATTAAGATCCTTGACCGGGAAAGGGATGAAGAAGTTCAATCTTGAAAAGTAACTGGATGTTGAAGAATCCAGAGTCTATAAAATAGCTTTGTTTGGAATTATAATTCATCCAAGTATGAGTTGGGATAGATGGATCCAGGAAATAAATAAAAGTTGAAGGTTAATATTAGCTTAGCATTAGGCTGGAAAAGCAAAGGCAGCCAAGAGTGATTTGGCTAGAAAGTGCTCAGGTCAAAAATAATCATGCACAGAGGTTACAGTGAGAGCACATGAAGATTCAAGAATCCGGAAGAATTGAAGACTTCTGGGATCAACAAGGAAAAATGATACAGGGAAAAAGAAGTTGTTGCAATTACTCTAGCAGCAAGTATGTTATGGCTTGTTGGGATAGCCATAAAGAGAGAATGCTTGCATGTTTGCAAGTGTTGATGACGATGTTGCTACAAATGGAAGGAAGCAACAGGAAGCTAAAGTGTTTGTTATAAGTTTGATAAAAGAAGCATGAAATCTTCTACTGCCATCAGACATTTAGGTAGTATAAAATTTATTAATGGCAGTCATGTAAGTATGAGTTTATTACTCTTATTGCATAATTGTTGAAGGGAATTTAGGTAAGAATTTCCTCAGCCAGAGTTAATTTATAAAATCACATGAGTATATTATTGAATGCATACCACTGGATGTGGTAAAGGTTGGAACCCTGTATTAATTGAAAGTTTTTTTTTTTTTTTTCTTTTGAATGCACACACTGACATAGTAGAATGTCATGTTAATTTGGTTATGGGGTAATAACCAAAGAAATAAAAGATAAGAACTTGGTATAGGAATGAATGCCAATAAGCTAGTCATGTATGAGACCAGGACATGGTTGGATATGGCAAGGTATGGATATGGAAAGGTTGTGAGCCACACGGGTATTAAAAGCTTCCTACCTTTAAATAAAACTTGGACTGCAACCTTTTTGCTAACACTAATGAACACCACAGAATTATATTCTTGGTGTAGTGTTCGGGTCGAAAAGGAAGGTATCCAATTAATTGGGAAGACAATAGGCAGTGTGTGGAGAATGTGTCAACACATTGGCCAGAATTCCAACTTATGGATGGTGAGATACATGACTGAGATAAAGAGCATTATGTAATTCAATGCAAGGCGCACTGAATAAGTATGCATTGAGAATTGCACTCATGCATAGTAAGTGATAGAATTGTATACTAAATGCAATTGTTGAATGTGTTTTGTAAGTACATGCATATATATTATTGCATGGAAATAATTGTTACTAACAGCTGAAATGTTGTTAACTCATGAAGTTGAGGACATTTCAGGAGTTGTTAGACATTGCAACAAAAAAGTTGCAAGTCAAGTAGTCACATGAATACTGACTACAAAAAATTTCCTGTTCAAAAAAAACAAGTAATGAACTTATAGATATTAATTAAGAACAATAATATGTATAGAATGATGAGTCATTCTATTTTATTAAATTGTTGGGTAATTGTGATTGAATTCCTAGGTGCAGGAAATTCTAAGATCAATGCATAAGGTTTTGTACATATTGCAATTGAATTATAATGTACAGGAAATACTGACAATTTGTTGGGAGTATGCAAGATGAAGCCTTGCAGGAAAATGGTATGCAGTTTGGTGCTTGTGGAAAACCACAAGGAAGGTTGCAATCCTAATATGGAAACAACCAAGAAGAATTGTGAAATAGAATTTCATGTTTTGGGGAAAAGTTGAATTCCCTTTTGAACTAAGTTTGAATTCTTAAATTAATTCTTTTATGTTCTCTCATGATAATTGCATGTGGGTGATGCAGATGAGATGGTGTTGATTAAAGTTAGAATGTTGACTACTAAGAGTAGCTCGAGGAAGATGTTGATTGGAGACAACGAATCTTACCCTGTGGATCCCCGGTGGATCTAAGTGTGTGTACACTTCTCCTTGGGTTGCCTTGGAGAAGGTTGGAGCCTTGGAGGGAGAAGTGTGGGGATAGGTTCCCCGATAGGAGGCCTGAAGGGTACCTAGAAACCTCTAAGTACAGTTGGAACTCCTGGAGCCATGGTGCTCTGAGACTTCATGTCTGGCCTGTGTTGGAGCCCTAGAAAGGAAGTTGAGTAGCCGATGAATTGTTGGACAGTGAAGGTGCATACTACCTTGGGTTGTACAAGCATGTGGGGAAGAGAGACCGTTGGTTGGAGTGTTGTTGAGCTTTGGTACCTTGGCCTAGACCATGTTGATATTGATTGTGGACCATGGTTATCTTGGGAGGCCATTTCCCTGATGGAATCATAGCCCCTGCTCGGGGTTAATATGCTGCTAAGAGTTTATCAACAATGAGATCTAAGGCTGAGTGGAACGTCGTAGATCTACAGCCAATCGGTGCTTTCAATGAGGTAATTGAAGCCTGTTATAAGAAACAATGAGCTTAATTATATCCCGAAACAACTCTATGGAATAGAGCAATTGAATTTCAGCTCTAGCTAAAACTTGGATCTTTTTGAAGAATTTTTGAATTGTATATGTATAAACAAGTTGCATTGAGGACAATGCAAAAATAAGGGGAGGGAATTGTAATATCCCCAAGCATAGCCCCAGTTGTAATTATGAATTTTAAACATGTTTGATAGGCTGGTGAGCTGAGTTATAATAAGCTAGGAGGCTTATGTGATGATTAGGCCAGAGAGCCTAGATGCAAACGCTAGAGAGCCTAGATGCAAAGGCCAGTGAGCCTATTATTGTATATGTGTAAATACTCATATATTTAATATAAATACATCACTGTGTGTAGACCGACCATGATAAAATAGAATGGGGAACTAAGCTCCACTAGGTAGGGAAAGGGAAGGGGCTAAGAGGCCAGGGAAAGGGGCTAAGCTAGAGGGCTTACCTCTAAGGGAATAATATTATATTATTAATTCCTTAAAAGACTAAGGTTTGGGAAATAAACCCAGTTACCCTAAGTTCCTTTGGGGAGAGGAACGGACTCCAAGTGGAGAGGAACGTGCTTCATGAGCGCCATGTGTCAGCTCAGGCACATGCAAGTATAAGTGGGAATTCTTACTTTTTGGGGATCTTCTAACCATTCTTCCTAGGCACGCACACACTCACGCACTGAGCCATGACCTCCATTATCGACCTTTGAACAGACACGCACCTCTGAAACCTGCAGTCATTGAGATATCTTATGTAGTTCCTGTGAAGCCAAGCACATATCTATTTGCCTGAGGTTGTGTTGTGTCTTAGCGGTTGGTTATTGCTACCAATGCAGTTCCTTGGTTGAGCATGGCTTGCTGCCATATTCTATGTCCTTACCTTTTTTCGATTATTACCATCACCTGTGCATTAGCCGAATGTTGTTGTTGTATTTGGTTAAGAGTTGGTTTGAAGAAGCAGGTTATCAGGCCTGTGCGCTACTCTCTCCAGGTGAGAGAGAGTTTGTTGTGATTGAAGAAGCAGGTCGTCAGACCTGTGAGCAACTCTCTCCAAGTGAGAGAGTTTTCTTGGGAAGTGAGTTCTCCTGGATGGAGTCCAGTAGCAGCTACAGAGCTCTTGGAATTCCCGATCTTGCCTGTTGTTGAAGCCCAAGGAAAGGGAGGTGTAGTAGCCGATGGATTGTTGGACAGTGAAGGTGTACACTCCTGGGGTGGGACAGGCATGTGGGGAATGAGAGTCTGTGAGTTGTGGGTGTAAGTGACTCCTTGGAGGAAATCCTTCATGATGTGTTATGCAATTCCCGTAGCCTCAGCCTAGGTCTAGGATTCCTTTGCCCTGGGTGGAGTTTAGTCCCATCTCGCGGGTGACCCACTGCTAAGCATGATGAGCAACGTGGTCTAAGGCTGTGAGGTTCGTGGAAGGTCTGCACGCAGTTGGTGGTCATCTATTGAAAGATAAGTACCAAATATATGTTGATTGTATGTGGTGTAATTGTACATGTTTTATAACTTGATGAGTAATGCCTAGATATATCATATATGTTGCATGTGTAGGCTTATTGTTATTTCCACATGAATAAGTAACATGAACAAAATGTTGTAACTATTAATTGTCTTAGATATGCATGCATATAACGTTACAAAATGGTATCAGAGCTAAGAGAGACGTCTTGTAGTGACGTTGCCCGGCTTGTTGGTGGTTGGGGACGTTACAAAATGGTATCAGAGCTAAGAAACACGTCATGTAGTGACATTTCTCTGCATGTTGGTGGCTAGGGAGGTTACTTATATTTCACACATATCATCCACTTTAGGTTGCGATGGCACTTTGGTTCTCTCAATGCAAAAAGGAAAACTCTATGTGTAGATTAGGGTAGAGAACCTATTAGTTGACTATAGTAACTTTAGGACCTTAAGGGTCACATGTTTATCTATGTACACGTGTGATTTGTGTCAATCTAACTATTGCAAGAATTTCCTCCAATGGACTTTGGTGGTTTCATCCATGCCTCTTTAAGCATTGAATGTTGTAAATATTCAATTATATGTTGATTGGGTCTAGCTCAAGTGGCAGAGAGGAGAAGTTGGTGTCCTCCTCACCTTGGTTCAAATCCCACTTGTGACATGTTCGTTCTTCATGAGTAGATTGTTAATTGGGGCTCTTAGTTAGCTAATTGTTGATTGGAGTTGGCAAGGTACTAGCAATCTCATTCTTGTCTACATGTTGGAGGGTGTGAGCATGACAACATGGAAAAAAATATTCAATTAGAAGAAGTTAATCCTAGGTATTTGAAAATGTTTTTGTTTTTTTTGTAGGGAGTTATGAACCCTACACTACATTAATGGTGTGTGCTTGTGCACACCATATATTGTACATGATTTATTTTGTTTGTAATCTCATTAATGACCCATCTCCAAGTTAGATGAAATTACTCGAATTAATTAGTCATCACTAAGTTAGTGAAGAGGTGCTAGCAAAAACAATATTTTACAATGCAATATTGGTATATGTGGAATTAAAGGTGAATTAGAGCCTTTCCAGAGGGGGAGATGGATAAGGATGAATAGTTGGTAGATTACTCTCATGATCGTCTCAAGCACTTGAGTGGGAATGCTATATTTCCCTCGCAAGAGGACTTCCTTGGCTCAAGGAGAACTATAAAGGTAGAAATATCTTTGGCTTATGAGTTATGGAACTAGGGCTGAAAGACCCTAGCTCTTTCAATGGTTCAATTAGCAATGATCATATGATCGGGAATATTTCTCCACAACTTAGTATCTTACCTGGACAAAGTTCTCAAAGGGGTATAATCAACATTTCAGTGAATATTTTGACAAGTATACAATCTATAGTCATCCTTAAAATTATGAGTTAGGGGGAGACATTAACATCAATGATGTACCATTTAACAATGGGTGTGACAAAGATAAAGTAAGTGGTTATCCCTTAAGAATGGGTCAAGTTGTGTAACTAAGGTTTGATGAGGGGGGTGAAAATGAGCCAAAGCTCACTTTGGGTGATGTGTGGATGTGAGTTCCAATAAGGACTATGCCTCCATCCCTAGTCCACATTCATCCCATTTCTCATTCCAATTTTTGCAAGAGCTCACCAATCATAACCTAGGTGGGTTCAAACTAGAGTTGATCCATATCATGGTAGAGAGGCGATTTCTCATATGATTTTAGCAGAAGAGTTTACTAAAGACTTTTTAGGTAGTAAAAAGTCTATCAAGAGTTGTAGCTTAGAAGTGGGGAATTTGAGGCTGAATGGGATTAAAAAGAGGTGGAGAAATGTTAAGTTAAAAATAGAAAAGTCAAATTAGTATTAGGTGAGTACGTTGTCCTAAACCAAGTAATGGAGTTGCATAATTTAGCTCTGATAGGAAAAAAAATGGATGGCTTATCATACAAAGAACCTTTTTTCACTAGGTGAGAAGCCTATCATACCTATTGTTAGGGTACATGTCAAAATTCCCCATCCTAGCCAAGGGATGACTTGTCTTCAAGTTGTATGGAGAGCACACAAAGCAAATTATGGAAGGAAAATGATTTTTAGGGGTCACCATCCTTAGCCTTGAGTGTAGGATTCCATGATCTCTGTTAGCTATTGGGGTTACTCTAAAAGTGTTTTCACGATGTTTGGGGGTGCTTCATGAGATTTGGGATACAAGATGTATGATCAACCCCTCGACGTCCATGATGGATTTGCACATTGAAGATGGCTTACTCAATGGTGGCTTGACCTTGGTTGGAGGCTTGGGTGACAATCTTCCTTGGGGTGTTGGAGATCTTCATGTAATTTGGTGGCATTCTACATGTTGGCCACATGGAGGAGGTTACAAATATCTCTTTTCAAGGGTGAACAATGATGTTAAATGCAATTAAAGGATTTCTATTGTTATCCTAGAATTGTATTATGGAATATTGCTTACTTCAAGTACAGACTTGCAGGTGCTTACTGCTAGTTTCTTACCTGTATGATTCATTTCAAGTCTTGTTCAACTTAGGACTCTTAAACTTATTAGAAATAATGAAAGACTTGCTTAGAGAATGCCCTGCAATGGAGGTGGAGCAATTGACATCGTAGTCGAGGACATTATTAGAGTAAATTTGGGGTCTAAAATGGACGTCATAAGAAAAATCTATGTGGATTAGTTGGAATTCAAAAACTAATATAGTTTCAAGAATTTGAGTCAATGATAATTGTTGAGTTGATTTGGACCTATAGAAGTCAAAATTATTATGTGTCATATTTGTATTTGACAGTATTTAACTACATATAAACCTCAACTTGGTTAAGATCTTGGTAATATCATTTCGAGATATGATAAATATTCTTGAAATAATAAATATAGAATATTTTATATTCTCACTACTTTAAGTCCTTAAAAATACAAATCTCACATTAATTAAAATCATAATAAAATCACCTTAAATTATCTACTATAAGGACTTCTATATATAATATATAATAACATAGTTTATTTTATATATAACAACTAACAAATATATATATGAAAAATATAACTAACTTAAAGAATATATTATATATTATATTATATAATGATGAATATAACTAACAATATATATTATATTAATATCATAATAATGTATAATACTACAACAACAAATATAATAATATTATATAACTATATATATATATATATATAACAACTAACTAATCTAAAAATATTAGATAATATTATATCATTTATTGTGTGTATGAGAATATAAACCTTTCATTATTATTTTTAACCATCATTTTGTGATTCTATACTAACTTAACTTACTTCGCAACTATCATTAATGAGATGATGTAGATTAACCTTCACTATATAACACCACTAACTTAGTGTGACATGGCATATATTTTACTGTTTTAATAGTTTTCTTAGAAGACCCATTTTACACCCCAAATTTACTCTAATAAGTTGGGTTTTGGACAACATGAGATAGCTTGGATGCTCACATGGAGATTTGGAGTTGACTTGGGGACACATGGATTGCGATAATGTTCGGGTAGGGGGAATGGACCCAATGGAGTACATCATTTGGGAGGTTTGTTGGAGTCATTAGAGGCTTGTAGGAGGAGCTTTAGACACATTTCATGGAGCACCCTTGCATTTGGAGCCTTGATTGTGGACGACATCACCTTGGAGCTTGACATGCATACCCTTAGAGCATAACAATTCACATGCAGGAGCCTACATGTGCCTTTGTAGGTTGCTTGCAAGGGCATAGAACCGTATGTGTATTGTTGGCCTCCCTTGTCGCTCATATATAGAGAGGAAGGAGAGAGTCCTTTCATTTATCATTGTTTGTACTCTTCTCTTTGTACTTGTTTTCTTGGAATGAGTCGTTGGGGTTCATAAGGAAACCATGGGAGAAGCTATGAACGAGAAAGAGGATGTCTTTTGTTGGGAGCTTGCTCTTGCGAGATATTGGGGTTTACTCTTACGAAGAAGAAGTTGGAGATGATGGTCTTTCTATTTTTTTCCTTTTTTTTTTTTTTTTTTTCTTTTCAAAGAAATTGTCCTTGAAGAAAACCCCTAAATACTTCTTCTCATTTCAAGGATGGTCAGGGCACAAGGCCAGTCAACAACAAGGTTCGAAGCCATTACAACATGTCACTTGAGGGAATATAACCTAGGTGGGGAGGATCATAATCATTCCTCCCTACGACCCGAGCTAAACCCAATTGACTATGATGGTCTTTCTATACTCATTCATTCTTGTTCATACTTATGTAGAGATGTGATCAAGAGGAGTGCGCCACTTCTCGTCTCTCTCGTGGATTTTCTTTTGTACTCTCTCTCTCTCATTTCTTGAGCTTCTTATAACATCTTGAAAATTAGGGTTGGGGTTTCATCCCTTGGAGATTTGGATATTAGGTTTTTTAGATGAAACCCTAGGTTATACTTGTTGAAGTGAAGAAGAAGAGGATACACCTTGCCTTGGAGGACGTGCTTGTGTGATTTTTGCTTATTAGATCTCCTTGGTGTGAGCTAAGGTTTTCTTGGTTTTCCTTGGCTAGGATTTTTGAGAGCTAGAGGATTGTACTAGTGTCGGGACAAGGCTATGGTACATGAACTTCATATTTATACATATTAATGAAGTTTTTAGTTGTCCAATACTTGTCTTATTGCAGATTCAATTTTCAGTTGTCCATATTCTTCATGGTTTGTGATTTCCATCTTTACATGTCTTGTTGATTTGACATAAGTTAGGGATGAATATTTTAAGTGATTTAACATTATAATTGAAGAATATAAGGCTAGATTTACAACTATATTTACAATTGTCATGAGTGTTTGCATATCTTCTATATGCATGATAAGATTTTTATAAAGGGTTGAAACTTATTGAAACACTTTGGTACCTTATCTTTTGAATTACCTAGTGGATTGGAAATGTTAAGGATTGAATTTGTCCATTTTTGCTACTATTTTGTTTATATTTTGTAATGTCCCTAAGGTTGCAAATTCATAGGGTTAAGATCTAGGAAACCCACAGGGTCTCCACTCAATAAACCTATGACATAGTGCATTCAATCGTGGGATATTAAAGAATACCCCTAATTTCACTATATATTGATAAATACCTCCCAAAATCCTTTTGTTTAACCCCCCCAATACATTTTCCAATTAAAAAAACCTTATTTTTACTAGATATTCCTTATGTTTACCCACTACCCCTTTTTATACGCCCCAATACCTATAATATATTGACTTTGTTTTTCATAATTAAAAAACCCCCTTTATGAATGAATGTGATAAGATATTGGTCAATAAGGTGAAGCTTATGTGAGGAAACCTCTAAGAAAGAAGTAATTTTCGAGTTGCATTAAAAACCATTATTGTCATCTCATCGGGAAATTTCTACAATTTAATCCTAGGAGGGAGAAAAATAGTCTTCAACCAATTTAGATTAAGCTTTTGGCACTCATGTTAGAATTATGGAACAAGTAATCAGTCTATAAAGGTTATTGGTACATTATTAGGGAAATTCTTGGACTTAAGGGATAGTCGCAACCTTGGGAGGATGAACATTGTAGTGAAGATTTACATTGAACTAAATTTAAAGGAAGGCTTAC
Source organism: Picea sitchensis (assembly GCA_010110895.2). Lineage (NCBI taxonomy): Eukaryota > Viridiplantae > Streptophyta > Pinopsida > Pinales > Pinaceae > Picea > Picea sitchensis. The sequence continues at coordinate 30,538 of SNQJ01S0012352.1, read as the reverse complement.
CGAATAGTATGGATATTGAATATGGGAGTTTTTCCTACCAAAAATCCCTGGATTATGTTGGTATTTCTTTCAAATGTTTTCTTTTGTCATATTTATAGACACCTAAAGAAGGATTGTCCATTGATTGTAAAGGAAAATCAAGATGTTCATGGAGTAGAGATATTCAGCTTATCAGAGCCTATAAGTAGTCCTTGTGGAATTTTCGAGGGTCATGTTGTGAATCCAAACAAGGGATCCAAGGGTTACAAAAATCGTGTCCCTTCAAATGATTACTTAAGTAGAGAATCTAGGAACAATCCTTCATTGAAAGCTACGAATTTTAATGTCTCCATCCACCTTTGTAGCCTTGTAGAGGAAGAGGGGACAAATTTTTGTCTTATTCTTCTTTTTTTCCCACTGGTTATGATCAATTACCACAAGTTTCCTTTTGAATGACCTTATTTTAGCTTATTTGAAAGAACCTTTACAGATTGAGTCATCGACCCTTGGCTCATCCTTCGAAAGTCATACCCATTGGGCCACTTTAAAATATGAAAGGGAGATCATTCAATATGCCCTAATGAACTATCAAGGATCTCCAAAAGATAAAAATAAGAGCATATTTTGGCATGCCTTGATGTACCACCCCGGGCTCTTCAAAAGATCAAATGTACATATCTTTTGATATGCCCTAATGAACCATCGTGCCTCTCTGAAAGATCAAAGGAACATATATGTTGATATTCCTCGATAAACAATCGGGGCTCTCTGAAAGCTCGAAAGGAACATATCTTTTGATATGCCTTGATGGGGATTTTTTAAAGATCAAAGAAACAAATCTTTCAATATAACTTGATAAACCATCAAGTCTCTTCAAAATATAGAGAGGAACACATATTTCGATGTGCACCAATGAACCATCAGGGCTCTTTGAAAGATTGAAAGGAACACATCTTTTGATATACCTAGATGAACCATCGAAGATCTTCGAAAGATAGAAAGGAACACATTTTTCAATATGCCTCGATGAACCATTGAGGCTCTTCAAAAGATTAAAGAAATACATATTTCAATATGCCCTAATGAACCATCGGGGTTCTTTGAAATATTAAAAGGAACATATATTTTGGTATCCCCCAACAATTCATTGGGGCTCTTCAAAAGATTGAACCTCTTTCAAAAGGCATTGTCATCGGGTGTCTTCAAATGTACTTGCTCGAGACTTAAACATCAAAGGCCAAACTAGCCACCATTCAAAATTATCACTTTCAACTAAACAAAGGGGTCTACAATGAATGTTAGGCCTGTGAGCTTCAAATATCCTCCATAGACTTGAAGGCCTTGTTTCATATTGTTGCTTGATCGATAGCCATGACAATATGAATAACAATTTGAACTTACATATGACCATTTTTTTCAATAGAACTAGGAGAAATTTTAATCAAAATGTTTGTGATAAGTCTCGTAGAGAGAAGTCTTACATTGGAAAAAAATCAACTTATGTATCACTTTCAAAATCAGGTTGTAGTATTGTTATATCTGCAAGCAATCTATCAAAATATCTAAGTACTAAATAAGAGATACAATAGTTGTTGCTACAAATCCTATAGTAGATGCCCTGATATGAAAATGTAATGCAATACATAAGAGGGATACATAATTGGAGGGTCTTGCTTATCTTGCTCCCCTTCTGGAGATTCTGGGGGTGAATTCAAATCAGGTACCTGCCTGGGAGGGTCTGGAGAAGAGGCAGCGTCTGAGAGTATCGAGACCAAACTTGATGGGGCTGGAGATACTGGTCGAGATTGTAGCTCCTCAACTTCTAAATGGATAATATCTACCTCGTCACACAATTATTGTTGCCCTTGCCTCTGCTTTATGAGCAACTCCATAGTATTCTATATTTGGGATGACATATTGTTGAGTCTGATGTGAAGGGAATTCATTGAGTCCACCAAAGCCTCTTTCTCCTCAGCTTGAAACTCCCATCGCTAGCATGCAACACTAGAACATCTATTTTCCATATCTTATATTCCTCTTTCCACAACTGTTGTGTGCTCTATGAACTTGGCCTAAGTTTTAACTAGATGTTTGAGAATGAAAATATTTTTTAATCAACCGACAGATGCCAGAGGCTTGCATAACAATTTCATTCTCCCTACGAACCTTGTCGCTTCTTTTGAACCAACTTGCCTATGTGTGGAAGGTCGCCACCCATGTATATGATTTATCTCCAACTTCAATTCCATGAAACAAACCACCCTGCCACTCATATTAATCAACCTAAGCTGGATGTAGAAGCCATCATTTCCATAAATGGTTGATTCAATCCATAATTGTGTCGACGCCAACATGGTGTGGGATAGTACTGAGTCCATATGGATAAGTGCAAACCGAAATAGAATACCAGACCAGGAGAAGACCGTCGGGAGAGAACACATGCGTGATTTAAATAGGAGTGTTGTGAGGATAGAGGGAGGGATGTACAAGGGAAAAAGACCACTGTTGTGTCCCTTTTGTCACCTAAATGAGAAAAATAAGGACGCTTACAAGTCTAGTTGGGTTAGCTGGACAAGACAACAGTGAATGCAAGAGTTAGAAACATTAAGCATAAGAAATAAACAAAGAACTAAACTAATAACAATAAAATAAACTAAACTAGAGTGCATAAGGGAAATAGAACAAAAATTAAACAACATGCATGCCACCAATGGATAAGTTGCATTAGTGGGAAAACACCAAAGAGAAAGGGAGACTTATGGGTCCCCTCTTCCTCCAAGGGAGGGCTCTTGAACCCCCAATGATTGAGCTCTTCCTACAAGTAACAAACTAAAAGGAAATGGTGAAGAAATCCAAAGCCCATCCACTCAAGAGGTGATGTGAATGGTTAAATGAAATGGTGCTTCTATGCTTTTGATGAGAAAAGAGGATTCTCCAAGAGAATATAGGTAGCATAACAATACAAATGAATTCCTTGAAAATATAGTGCACCCATGGTCTCGTTTTATAGCAAAGCTTTGAGGCATTATTCCACTAGTCTTTAGTGTGAACAAGGGGCTCTTTAGGGCACCCTTAGGTCTTTGACCAACCCCCCACTCAGATTCATCTTGGATTTGGGTGTCAAATCGACTTGGAAGATGAACCAGAAGTGGGTGGAAGGCCGACCAAAATCATAAATGCGTTGTTCTGAGGTGTGTGCGGCTTTTTGCGTCCACAGTCGCGTATATGCGCTTTTCCGACGTTATTTGACTGTCGCACGTGCGCACGTTGCCTTTGTATCCTTAGCGCATGCTGATTTTTTAACTAGTTGTATAGTTTTGTGCCCTTTGGAAATGAATTTTCTGGGCCATGGATGAACTAATGGGTGTTTTGAAGATGTTGGATTCCTGTAACCATTTGTGGACGAAATTCCAGTGATAACAGATGCCCCTTGATGTATGAGGTTACGAGCATACTTATAGCTGAAATACATCAATGTTTCTTCTACTGAGAGTACCTGTGTAAGAAAGAGTGTTGAGGGGGATTTCAAGAGTGACCCATTGGAGGGAGAGGGGAGCCTGTAGGACCCAATCCTTTCGCACGGTGTGGAAAAATAAAACTGTGTACAAACAAGGAGGGCATGCCCCATGCTTGTATCATGTAACTCAAAAATGTGTAATACAGTAACTAAAGTTGTGTGTTGGTGTATACGACTGCAGCGCCCTCGAGGGCGTGTTGATAATAGCATAGGACAATTCTGATGGCGAACAAACTCTGAAAAGAGGTGAGGACACCTGTAATAAGTGTTGATGATACGCAGGCATTGATAGCCTATCAATTTCCAAAGGTCTTCGGCAAATATAAAAAGCAACTGCAATAGTTGCAAAGTAAGACCCACCGCAACATGATAAAGAGTTGAATTCGAATGTCATGGGGGTCAACGACAGCAGAGAGCAATGGTGGTTCTCTCTGTGCCGTCCGAGACACCTCATTGGAAAGGTAATGAAAGTCAAGATACTATCACCTTTCTGGAAACTGTGTTGATGTGGACAGGAAGGGAGACGCGATGCCAAGAAGCAAAGGGCTTCATGAAATCCACATGATAAGATCAGGGACTGAGGAGATACATGGATGAAGTCAATATGCGGTGAGACTCGAGACTACCCTTGGTTGGGGATATTTGTGAAGGATAAGTGGCAACAACCGTGGAACTGAATCTAGCGTCAGGGGGACGATTAAACTAGGGTTAAGTTGTGTCAAAGGCGTGACAAAGTGGACAAACACAGAGATCATGGATAAATGGACTGTGGGATACTCAGGGTTTATGAACAATGTCAATAGGAGAAGAAGTTAATGAATGCCCCAACCAAGGGCGACATGGGTTGCTTCTGCTAGAAAAGGAAGGTCGCCAAGGGTGACGACAAAAAGCTATGTAAAGGCTGGAAACAAAGGATTTTTACAATTACCAAATAAATAAAGAATCAGTTGGGAAAAGTGTACAGATACATAAACGGTTGCCCCAGTGAAATATGGCTTGGCTTGTGAGGGCGCAAGTTGCGTGGAAAGCAGGTGGAGGGTGGAGGCCCCATAGGTGGGATTTTGTATTAGGTGAAATGAATGGAGGACAATCTGAAGATGGGAAAACTAAGGGTGAATGAGATGGAGGGCTAATGATACTATGGAGGTGCAGTCAAATGTGAATCGTAATGAGATTACGTGGGAGTCCATGATGGGGAAGTTAGCAAAATGAGGAGAAGGAGCATGCGGCTAATTCTCGGGAATGCAAAGACTATGAGGACTCCCAACCCTAGGAGGTGAAAGCATCATGAGTGTCAACGTGTCAAGAGGGGCTATAAATGGGACAACTCATGTGGGGAAGAGTGCTACCTGGTGACAGTACTAAAATGCAGCTGAGGTGTGAGTACTGTAGAGCCGAATGGGGGGACCGGAGAGGCAAATATCGGAGGGTGTGACTGGGAGATGCAATTGATATTCAGAGGGAATGATTACATGCCAGTAGCGATCTTATACCTTAAAGAGTCATGCTGATTTTTGGTGACCAAGTACCTGCACACATGAAAACCAAATACCTGACGTGACAATATCTGAAGATAAAGAACATATAACGGTTATTTGATAATTTTGAACATAAGCATGCGTACCTAGGCGTGATGTGAGAAAAATGCTCCCAGGGGGCCGAGGATGGATGGTGGCCTGGGGACTGTGACTGTGTAGGTGGCGAGATCCTGGTCCCGTGGTTGAAGACGGATCGAAAAACAGACGCTCGGAGCTCCCAGAATGGAGTATGGAAGTTTGGCAAAAAGGGACTATATATAGCTATAGGGCCCACATTGCCACCTCATTTGTACCTGCTTCCAGAGTGATTGGACGAGAGATTTGAGGAGAGATTTAGAGATTCTAGGAGATCGAGCCAGCCAATTCAGGATCAATGAGTTTTAGGTTAGTGGTCGTATCCTCCTACACAGTAGCTAGGGGTTATTTTTTGGGTAGGGCTTGTACGGATGGCCATACAAGGGGGTTTTGTGAGGGTGGCACCCCCAGTGTGCGGGCGATCGAGTGTTTCATGCACACAAGTGCGCGACTGTAATTTGGAGAGCTGCGCATAGGGGCACCCAAATGGGGAAAAAAGGCGCGCATGGGATGCTCGTCTGTGCAAAGCACAACAACGCATCCATGCGCGACTGTGTTCCTGACAATTGTGCAAGTGTGCGCAACTGTGGAGCGGACATGCGTGCTTGGGTGAGCATCTGTTGATGTGACAGGGGCGCATGGGTGCACCCCTGTATTGCCAACAATCACGCATGAGTGCGCGACTATGGGGTGAACAGGCACGCATATGTGCGCACCTATGGGGAAAAAAGTCGTGCCTTTGAGGCAAAGCTGAAGGGTGTAAAAACTAATCTTTTTTGGAGATTTTGATGTTTTTATGAGTTGTGATGGCTAATCAAACCTTTTATGTGTGGGTGCAGGCAACCAATTGACGATGTCGATCCATTGGAGGGAGAGGTCGATCCATTGGAGGGAGAGGTCGATCCATTGGAGGGAGAGGTATTGGGCGCGCCTGAGAGAGGTAGTGAGAGATGAGGAGCCGACTGTTCATGGTGCTTTGGCAACTTGTGGGCTGCTGAAGTTTTTTGAGTGGTCACTAGTGAGGGCACGGGAGTACCTTCTGCAGTTCCTGATTTCGATGTGGAGTCCGGATTTTCAGTGTTTCATCATGCGAGGTGAGCACCTGACATTCTCTATTGTAGAGGATGTATACATTTTGACTGGGCTTGCTTTTTGGGGGACCCTGCTACCTCCTGAGCCCGTGGTACCCGAGGATGGGAAGTTGGTTGTCTTAGCCTGTGGTACCCGGGGATGGGCAGTTGGCTGTCCTAGCCTGTGGTACCCAGGGATGGGTAGTTGGTTGTCCTAGCCCATACCTATTATTTAGGAGAGGACTGCATGTCTGAATCTATGGTGAGGATTGGGGCGATGGACGCCTTGGTGCATCGGTGTGTTGCATCGATGATTGTGAGAGTGTATGGATCTCTCGTGACTCAGCAGATCAGTGGGGGTCAGTTGAGGATTATGCAAAGGGCACTGGGGGGTGAGCATTTTGCCTGGGGCTTGATGTTGAACGCCAAGATGGTGGGGCAACTTGATAGGTGTCGAGATGCTGACTCGAGGGAGTTTGCCTTTGGGTCCATCTTGATCGCATGGTCTTTGGAGAGGGTGCCCATGTTGCACCCGAGAGTTTTATTAGACACCCCGGGTATGCGAGAGTCGCTACTGAGGCGGTGGGCGACGATTATGGTTCGCCATGGTGGGGGGGAGGGTGACCATTATTTTACGACCGAGGTTGCATGGGTGTGGCATCAGATGCCACAGATCATACTCCAGTTCTCATATAGTGGGGTGCATTTCCGGGATGACCCAGAGATGGTGCTGCCCCCGGGAGAGGTGTTCGACTGCAGAGGTATGTGAATTTATTTGATGTTTTGATTTTTAGATAGTATAACATGTTCTTTATGTATAGATGGATGTTGATGCTATCATTTATTTGTTGTGTGTGCAGATGTGGGACCTCCTGGACGGGAGATTGAGCTGGTCAGAGCGCCAGCGCATTAGGGGCCAGTGAGACCACCACGAGGAGAGCCACAAGACGGGTAGAGACGGCGGCAGGATGAGGGTGGTGCGAGGCCGGCTGAGGATGAGAGAGCAAGTAGGAGATGTCGTTTTGATGACTCTAGTGTAGGGCCTTCTCATGCTCCACCGGCGGGGGCCGGGGGAGAGTTAGAGGATATTCGTCGCCACTTGGAGGCGGCACTATAGGGAGTGCTTAAGGGCATGTGGTCACGTATTCAGGATGAGGGAGTCCTAGAGTAGTGTGTGGGCCTTCTGGTGGAGTGGCGGACTGTGGTCCACAGAGCAGCTGCAGCGGGTGCGATGATGACTAGGCGACTGCCCCTAGGACCTGAGGGACCCCTAGCTGTTGGGGCACCTCCTCCCGAGAGAGGACCAGGTGGTGGAGCTTTAGAGGCGCCATGAGTGCCCCTGTATAGTTATTTTTGCATAGGCTTGCGAGCCCATTTTGTATATGGTGTTGGGACACCGATTTTGTATTTATAAGGGTGAGGTGGTTCACCCACCTACGGATGTTGTATATGTACTATTTTTTTGTAAACCGTGATGGCACATTTG
>SNQJ01S0012352.1:0-16932 GCA_010110895.2 Picea sitchensis | reverse complement strand
GGGGGTGCTGCACATACTGTTGTGGGGTCTGCTTGGGAGCAGGTGGTACTCGGGGACGTGGTCCATTTCCAGATTCTTTCATCCATTTAAAGTCAGCAATTTGAGTGCAATGGTGGGTATAATGGCCATACTCACCGCAAAGGGCACAAGGGAAGTTTCTCCAAATATTGTTGTTATTCTTTCCTCAGCGTTTGTTGTTATTCTCCCCTTGGGGGTTCTGGTTGCCCCCAGCAGGTTGGTTCTATTGGGGGTGGTTTTGGTTCCCTCCTGGTCCTGGATTATTATTGTTTCGGTTTTTTCCTTTCTTTTTGGCATTGTTCGACTAATGGGTCGGATTTGCTGTATTCAACTGTTCAAAATTTTGATATTGCTGAATGGGAGAGGGTTGAACAAAATTAACCCCAGCGTGTGGGTGTCTTGGTGGTGGAGCCATGGGTTGTGGAGGGCCAGGAAATGGAAAGTACAAATTATTTGGTGGTAATGATCTGTAAGGTACATAGGAAGGCGCGACGCTTTCACTAGTGCTTAGGGTGTAAGCAGATGTAGAGGGGGTACCAGAACTTGGTTGGGTTGTTGGGCGTACTGTGGGTGCCGGTGGGGGTCCACTTATGGGTAGAGGGAGGGAAACAGGGTATGGTTGTTAATAAGGGGGAGGAGGATAATAAGGGGGTCCTCCATATACTAGCGGATATTGAGGTGTTACATACATAGGTGGTTGTTGGAGGTGTGAATTGTGGTGTGTAGTGGTACCAATAAATCCATCCGTTGAGTGAGACATCCCAGGTTTGTCCTGGCTGAATGGCACGAGTCTCGGGGCATCATGTAGTACTGTATATAAGTATCTTGATTGTGAATAAATGAGTTCGAACTGTTGATCCTTGCTAATGGCTTCTTCTTTCGATTGGGGGAAGGTGGCGGCTACATCCTTGGCAAGGAGGGAAACAAGTGATTTGAGAAACCAATTGAGGCATTGTTGCTTGGTGGCTTCTGCTTTGCATAGACTACGTCGTCAACGCCATTCATGAATGTGGTCAGCGATGTGTGTAGCGGAGGTTTGTTTAAACTCAAAGAGTAGTTCGAGACCATTGTCATGACAGATTGGTAGTTGAAAGAAGGTAAAAAATGCTTTGGCCAAAGATTCAAAGCTCATGACCCAGATTTTTCTTCTACATACCACTTGGCTGATGGGCCAGTGAGTGTGCGTTGAAATAACCTCAACTAAACAGAGTCATCCATGATGTTGTTTGAAGAGCACCATAAATGGAAGGTCATGATATGGTTGGTCAACTCGTCTCCCGCTTTTCCTTCAAACTTGGGAATGTCTGAAGGGAGTTTGGTAGGCATTGTGGGTCATGTGGGGTCGTGCAAGATAGGATCATTGGTGAGCTTAGTCAGATCCGGTATATTTAGGGAAGCAAAGTATGGCATTTGGGGTGGTGGTGGAGGGTTAATTCCCATCATGGTGGGAATTGTTTGTGTACCTGACCCGTGGGGAGGGTTAGTTCCAGCCATGGTGTGAGTGTTGTGTGTCCCTGACCCTTAAGGGGGGCTAGGTGGGGTTGTACTTCCTCCTGGGGAAGAAGTGTGCCCCCTGCTTCCTTGTAAAGGAAAGTGGGTGGACGGTTGACCTTGGGAAGTGGACCCAAGTAAAGTGGACCCAAGTAAAGTGGAACCAAGCAAAGCGAATCCCAAGATGGTAGCATTCACAGGAGTGTGAGAAGGTGGAGCTAATGAGTTGGCAAGACTAGGAACTCCCCTTAGAATGGGAGGGAGATTTAGCAAGCGTCTGGAATGACGAAGATTCTGTGGGTCCCCTATGATGTTCGACTAGCCAAGTGGATGTGTGAAAAATGGTGATGAGAGTAATAAATGAACAAAAGTCTTTGTTTATGATTTTTTGGACCTTCACAATATATCTCACAATCGCATGTAATCACAAGAGCATCATACATAAATCAATTGATAAAGAAGTATACATGTGGGTAGGTGGTTTTTGTCCGCATGGGAGAACAAAGAAAACAAAAGATCGTGTCCTAAAAGATGTAACATCCTTCCTCTCAAAATAGCACTAGACCTTTCAATAGCACTCAACAGTGGGGTCTGAAGCCACCAGAAGAGGAACTAGTGAAGGATGAAGTAATCAGTTATAATGAGGGGTAGAGGGTGCATATCTCGAAAGAGATGGTGATATTTCCCAATAGCCACACAAAATCCGATCAAGGTGCAATTGCAGCCCATAATTGCCACCTGGGTAGATATCCCAAAATTTGGCCACTAGTCACCTAGGACAAAGTGCGACATTTAGATTTTCGGCCTAAGAAATGGGTCATGGGCTGGATCCCGTCCAAGGGGTGGGTGCCTCAAGGGGGTACACACAGAACAACCAGACCTCGGCCTTCGACCCTTCACGGGTATCTCCCTGCCTTATGGTGTAGGAACACTTGACTTGGAGGATTTAAAGTTCCCTAATTGACGGGGAGTTTTTTGGATGCCTATCCCCGAGATCCTACCTACACTAAATTTTTTTATTTTGGCACCTCCTATGGAGGAAAACTTATTGAGTTTTTAGAAAAAAATTAGAAGTGGTTGTTTGAGAGATTGGGGGTGTGAACCAATCTCATTGAAATTAAGTGGGAGTGGATAGTCTCATCAAGAAAAAAGGGGTGGGGCGTTTCAGAATCCCTCTGGAGGAAACTTACTTCAACCTCCACAATTTTCTAGATGAAGCTATGTGAGTGAGTAGTGACTTTTTGTGTGAACAAGTGAAAGTGTGCCAAATTTTTAATAATTTAGGTGTCACCTTGTTGCATGTGGACTTCGTGTGGTCCTTACAAGTCTTGATTACCTAATTTACTAAATGCCATTGGTACAACCTTGCAGAATTTTAAAGTCCCTAGAGAACTAACATGTGAACATATGGGTCCTTAACAATCCTTTAACTCCCTAGTGTGATTTAATCTAAGAAAGCTTAAAAAACTATCCTAGATTGTGGACATGTGGGCATGTATGGGCTCATTACAAAACCTTTAAACTTCCCTAGTGATTTGATCTAAGAAAGTTAATTCAAAACTATCCTAACTTTGTAGCATGTGGGCATGTATGGGCCCTTACAAATTTAAGATGTTTTTGAAAAAATAAACTAAGAGGAGTCCCGAGGGGGTTGTTGTCCTCTCCTAAAGATTTTGTCTTTAAGGGAGATGAAATTTTCCCTCAATCATTTTTCTGATTCTCAAGATCGCATTGTAGTGCGAGAGAAGAGCATACCCAAAGATTGACGTTCAATTTCTGGTCCCAATGCAAGTAGTTATATTTGTGATGTAGCATGATTCCAACTTATCTTTAATCATAGCAAGCCATCCATGTGGCAAAAATGAAAGCAAAAAGAGGATAAATATGGATTTTAACCCGCTAAGTGCCTATGTTTTGACTAACCCTTCACGTGGAGAGGGAATCTAAGTGTGGTGCATATTACAATCTGCATAGAATCAAACTTAAGAAGGCTATGGGCCTCCAACAAATCACAAAAACCTTTACAATGTATGATATTCTGGATAGATGTGCAGGTTGCAGAGTAGATAGAGGCGCATTGGGCGCCAATGCGCAAATAAAAAAATGACCTTTTGGCACAGTGCGCAGAATGCTTTGAGAAACACAGTGGTTTTCGCGCACATGCTCAGAAGATGCGACTGTGAGTTAAAAACCCGCACATTTTCTGTTACACGGCCGTGAAAGAAATTTCAGATGAAATTCTCTCAACTCAGCTCTGAATTTAGCTTTTTGCAGGCAGACATGGGTCGGTTATGGTTCCTGCAAGTTAAATAAACCAAAATGAAGTGCTCAAACAACCCAAATAGGGGGGAAATTGATACCAATCCCTAGTGGAGTCGCCAATCTGTTGTGTCCCTTTCGTCACCTAAATGAGCAAAATAAGGACGCTTACAAGTCCAGTTGGGTTAGCTGGACAAGACAACAGTGAATGCAAGAGTTAGAAACATCAAGCATAAGAAATAAACAAAGAACTAAACTAATAACAATAAAAGAAACTAAACTAGAGTGCATAAGGGAAATAGAACAAAAATTAAACAACATGCATGCCACCAATGGATAAGTTGAATTAGTGGGAAGACACAAAATAGAAAGGGAGACTTATGGGTCCCCTCTTCCTCCAAGGGAGGGCTCTTGAACCCCCAATGATTGAGCTCTTCTTACAAGTAACAAACTAAAAGGAAATGGTGAAGAAATCCAAAGCCCATCCATTCAAGAAGTGATGTGAATGGCTAAATGAAATGGTGCTTGTATGCTCTTAATGAGAAAAGAGGATTCTCCAAGAGAATATAGGCAGCATAACAATACAAATGAATTCCTTGAAAATATAGTGCACCCATGGCCTCTTTTTATAGCAAAGCTTTGAGGCATTATTCAACTAGTCTTTAGTGTGAACAAGGGGCTCTTTAAGGCACCCTTAGGTCTTTGACCAACCCCCCACTCGGATTCAGCTCGGGTTTGGGTGTCAAATCGACTTGGAAGATGAACCAGAAGTGGGTGGAAGGCCGACCAAAATCATAAATGCGTTGTTCTGAGGTGTGCGGGGCCTTTTGCGTCCACAGTCACGTATATGTGCTTTTCTGGCGTTATTCAACTGTCGCACGTGCGCACGCTACCTTTGTATCCTTAGCACATGCTGATTTTTTAATCAGTTGTATAGTTTTGTGCCCTTTGGAAATGCATTTTATGGGCTATGTATGAACTAATGGGTGTTTTGAAGATGTTGGATTCCTGTAACCATTTGCGGACGAAATTCCAGTGATAACAACCACATGCCTACAACTTGAAGCACAACATGCTCAAATATGAGAACCCATGTGTCCTATCCATGAAGACAACTGAGCTAGAGGCAAAAAAACTTAAGACGTGTCCTTTGAGAGGTGGCAAAGTGGAGGTTGGGCCCCAACGAAGACCCAAATTTAGATTAAATAAAAATTTCATAAGCCAGGAATATGGGATGTAGTGGTGAGAGGCCTGGCCATTTATTCTAAGAGTTCTCGGTTGGTCTTGTGTGGCCAAATTGGTTTGAAAATCATCTTGAGAATTATTTTTTTGAAGTACATGATAAAAACCAAGAGAATGGAAGGCTTATATCTCTTTAAGAATTTAGATGAAGATATTTTTGAGCCTCATGTCAAAGGGGAGAGATCTTTTCCTAACATGATTTATGACGACCTTCAAATCTTGTAGAATGGTGAGAGTTTTAATTCCTTGAATCTAAGCCAGACTTAGTCCTTAGAAGAGAGTGTATGCTTCAACTTGATTATTTGTTACCATGCCTAGACTCCATGGAAAGGAGAGTCTGATTTGTCCTCCCGAGGAGAAGATAACCCCACCCTCTCTTTCCACTCCTAACTTATATATGGCCATTAACACTCGAATTAGAATGCAACACATTGAGCTATAAGTATAACATTTATTCGAACATAGATGCACTAAAGCAATTCAAAATTTAAAGGATCACAACCTATCAATGTAATAATCACACACACATAAAACTCTATGCATAAGGTAATTCAGCCAAAAAAACTCTAAGGCAGTTCTTAATTACAAGGCATGCTTATAATGCAATAATCATACATACAATATCATGAATTCATGAATTTCATTCCAATTCACACATACACAACATAGATTAGATTTAGAATTATAAACATGAATTCAATACAACGAATCATGAAAAAATCGTAGCAGAGATGGAACACTTATCTTATGGACAAGCTGATCTAATGAAATTGGTTGTTGGAAAACAATTTTCCACCCAAACGTAGGCAATCCTCAATGGACACCACCCTTAAGAAGAGCTATAAGGCCACCGGGGTGAAGGAAACAAGCTATGTATACTCATGTGACTCACCCAACCCAATTGCTCTTAGGCTCAACCAAGCAAATAACTACATAATGCTCCAGGTAGCCATCCAACCAGCTCAACAATGACACTCCCTTCCACTACCCACCCAACATAAGGAAGACAATATTTTATGGATCTTCTTCCCTCTAATGTTCTTTAGTGTGTGTAGAAGGAGTCCATCATACTATTGTCATCAAGGGAACCTCACATAGTTTAACCTTGACTCTTGAACACTCAACCTATGAGGAATGGGAATGGTTTCCTCTCTACCAACCTCTATGCCCCTTTGCAACCTTCCATCCGCCCCTTTTGTGTGTGTGTGTGTGGAAATCCTCTCTTCCATGACTCCTTTAGTCACTTACTAATTTGAATGAGAATGGTCATGAGTAGTATGGAAAAACATGAGTGAATAGAAGAATCAATGAATTGATAAACATAACGAGAAAAGAGGATGGTCAATTCAAATTCTCATGAGGGAAGAGTGCATGGGAAAATAGATGGTTTCAATTCCCATCATGTTCGAATTCTTGTGGGAATGGAGTCTCTTCCACTCCTCACGACTTATACTCAACCTCCATGCTCTCATAACTATGGAAGGTGGACTTCCCCACTAACCACCACCTACACTATATGACCGGTGGCCAAGGTTTTAATAAGGCACAATATGAAAACATTAAGGTTAGGAGACTTAGGCAACTTAGGATTATTAATCATCCCCTTGGATCCCCCTTTCCTCTTCCCTTCTAATGGACTCATAGACTCTCTATTGTTCTTTTGCACCCAATCTTGGACCTTTATATTAATATTTGAAATAATATTTACATATCTTGATAATACCACGACAAGTCTACCTCTGGTATATCGAAAGGATATACATGCCTAAAGATTCACTAGTTGGGCCTCTAGCCTTAAGCTTTGCACTAAAAATTCGTAATAACATATTTACATCATTTACATGATCTAATTAAGTACGTTCCAAGGATCAAAACAATGACATTACAAACCCCCTCCCCTTGTAATAACATTGTCCTCGGTGCTTCTCAAAATCCAAACAAAAATGGGTGTGCCTCCTTCATGACATCTTGGTTCTACCAAGTAGCCTCCTCACAACCAAAGTGCTTACATTGCACCTTTATCTATCATATGGATCAATTCCAGAGCAATGCTACTTTCTTGGCTAGGATGCACAGTGGTTGTGTTTGGAATTGTACCCCCAATTTCACTAGATCACATCCTAGTCTCACATGGTTAGAATCATGTACATGCTTCTTAAGTAAAGAAACACAAAAAACAACGTGACCTTTAGTAGTAGCAAGAAATTTGAGTTTATATGCAACTAGCCCAATCCTATCGAGGACTTCAAATGACCCACAATATCTAGGCGCTAACATAGCACAACCCCCAAGCTTCAAGGAACTCTTCCTTGGCTCTACTATGATTAAAACATGACCCCCCACTCGAAATTCATCTATGCTCCCTATTCTTATCAATATGGTTATTTTATTGGTCTTGGGTTGTTTTATTTTTTACCTAATTTTAACAACTCCCTACTCCATTTCCTTGAGCTTTTTGAGCCTAAGTACAACCCTTATCACTGAGTTATCCTAGTTCACTAGTGTTATGTGCCTCTTACAATACAAAACCTCAAATGGACTCATATTCAATGTTTTTTTATGCCCATTATTATATGCAAATTCAACTAGGTGTAGATAATCCTCCTACTTGGATAATTTATGTTAAGCCGTAGATAAAGCCCTAGAGATTGAATTTTAATTTTATATTGTTAGATTAGTGTTGTTGGCTAGACCCTTTAATTGTAATTGTACCCTTTGTCTCCTATATATACCAAGGAGACCCAGTTTTAGAAATCATCTCACCTTGTACATTTGTTCTATTTTAAAAGGACGTTGCCCCCTCGAAGAGACTTCACATTCATTCTTCTCTCTCATTCTCAAGGCATGGATTTGCTTCTCTTTCTCTTTTTATGATATTATGGTGTTTGGTGCATAACATTTGGGTTTAGAGCATACGATCCTAGGGTTTTTCTCCTTCAAACGAGTCATCTTGGCATTTTCTCTATAAATGTTTTTGGTGAAGTTTCAAACTATGAAATTTTTGGAGCCTAAAGAGAAATAACAAAGTACTTATGGTAAAAAAATTAGGTTTTGGTTCACTATACTTTTTGAGATATAACTTGTAGAATTTAGGGTTTTTTACTGGTCATAAAATTAGTCTCAGACAAGTCATCTTGGAATTTTTTCTAATTTTGTATGGGATGTTTCAAAGAGTGAATTTTTTGGGAGATTGAGCAAACATAGTGAAGTATCTATGGTATAAATTTTAGGTTCTAATTCACTACAAATTTGGAAATACAAGCTGTGGAAATTAGGGTTTTTGACTAGTCTTAAAGCTAGTCTCAAACATGTGTTCTTGGTACAATTGTTGTATATGAAGCTAGAAAAATCCAATTTGAGTGCCTCCAGTTCCTTTGGAAAGAAGACAAACCATGGTATTTCAGGTTAAAATTTCAGAAATAGAACAAAAAAAATGGATATGTGGTAGGCTATACAAGTTCTCTCTCTTGGAAGGGAAAAAAACAAGTTTTGTGAAATTTACCATAACTTTTTCTTGGCACATTAAAATTTAGTCAAGCCTATGGTATTGCAAAGAATACATATCATGCTACAAAAAAAAAAAAAATCAAAATCATAGGTGCATAGATTTTAGATTTATTTTAGGTGTAAAATCAACGTAAAAAACAATATCCAAATGAGGGTTTTAAAGGTACATAACTTACAATTGGCATAAATTTGATTGGAAGATCTATTTTGGGTGATTCAAAAAGTTTGTTAAAGTTACATATAGAAGAACTGTGGATAAATATTATTATTATTATCACACATGGAAAAGGGTGTTGCAAACAATTCTACACCAATTGAACCTCCAAAGAGCTCAACCATGACTCATGAAGAAAGTGAAGAGATACATAACCAATTATCTAGATTGGAGAACCAATTTAATGAAATGGGTGATACTACGTTGAAAAAGGTTTATTTTCACATTTGCAACAATTAATTAAAGGGGAAATGGGTCAAATATGGAACAATTACAAAATTCCATGGATAAAAACATGAAACAATTACAAAATTTCAAGGCAGCCATGATCTTACATACCCTAGATGAGAGGTTCCCTAAAGGTGATATCGAGATGCAAGGAAATCATGAAAATGAGAAAGACATAAAAACATAGTCCCAAAATCATGATTATTCTCCAAGATCCATGTCATCAGGGGTTCAACTCGGCACCAAGGAATTACTTAATTCCCAAGATTGATATGAGGAAATTTAATGGTAAAGATCCTATAACAAAGATATTCCAGATGGAGCAATTCTTTGATCTACACTAAGTGTCAACTTTACAAAAGGTAACTCTTGCATCCCCATATTTATCACCTGATCAATTTGCTTGGTACTAATGACTTTGTGAAAGGAAAAATGATTCTATTACATCTTGGTCCATTTTTATAGTTGAATTGATATCACATTATGGGGATATTAAGAGCCACACATTCTTTAGTCAAATGATAAATCTTTGGCAAAGAGGTCCAATTACATAGCACATTCAACAATTCCAAAAGGTAAGTCGTGGGGTAAACAATATTCCAGAGGATAATTTATTAGATCTCTTTATGGGCACTTTAAAGGAGAGAATTCAACACGAAGTGTGTCTCTTTGAACCTAAATCCCCGGAGCATGCTTTGAGTGAGGCAAGGAAAGTGGAATGTAAAAACATGGATACTAGAAAGGTGGCCATTAAAAACTATAGAGAGCAGCATGTTCCCTCTCCTAACCTCACTCAACGGTTGACACCTCAACAAATGGATGAAATAAGAGCAAAGGGACTATGTTTCAATTGTGACAACAAGTATAGTCAGGGGCATAAATGAGATCTAGAATTGGAAGAGATTACTCCAACAATATCTTGTCATGCATCGGTTGGCATCAACACTCTTCAAACTCTCAAGATAGAAGGATATATAAAAAAGAAAAAAAACAACGATGTTGATTGATTCTGGTGTATGTAAAACTTTTGTGGTTTAAGAGGTTTGAGGTTAAGATCAAAATATATGGTAATTTGTTTTATATGTAGTCATCTTTTTTTTTTTTTTGACATCATATATTGGATGTGAAATATTTTCTCATTTTAGTTTAGGTACATATATTTCACACATTTCATCCACCTTAGGTTGTGATAGCATCTTGGTTCTCTCAATTCAAAAAGGAAAACTCTATGTGTAGGTTAGGGTAGAGAACCTATTAGTTGACTATAGTAACTTTAGGACGTTAAGAGTCACATGTTTATTTACGTACACTTGTGCCTTGTGCCAATCTAACTATCGCATGAATTTCCTTCAGTGGACCTTGGTGGTTTCATCCATGTCTTTTTAAGCATTGATTGTTGTAAATATTCAATTGGATGTCAATTCGGTCTATCTCGAGTGGTAGAGAGGAGAAGTTGTTGTCCTCCCCTCCTAGGTTCAGATCCCACTGGTGACATGTTCACTCTTCCCGAGTCTATTGTTAATTGGGGATCTTCGTGAGCTAGTTGTTGATTAGGGTTAGCAACGTACTAAAAATATCATTCTTGTGTACATGTTGGAGGGTGGGAGGATGAGAACATGGAAAAATAATATTCAATTAGATGAAGTTAATCCTAGGTATTGATTTTTTTTTTGTTTTTTTCATGGGAATTTATGAACCCTACACTGCATTAATATTGTGTGTTTGTGCACAACGTATATTGTGCATGAGTTATTTGGTTTGTAAGCTCATTAATGACCCTGTTGGCATGTTTTCAAATAGAGGCAGAGTATGCGTGTTTGTCATTCATGGCAAATATCAAGATCAGCAACGCAACGATAATAGCATGGCAATGACAAGTTCAACAATGAAGAGCAACAATGATCGTTGGATCCCATTCAGAATTCCCGATGACTGTCCGATCTGAATCCAGAAAGGAGGATCCCCAACCTCTCGAAATTGCGAAATGTAAAATGCCAAAATCCTGAAACAGGAACATCAACAAAGTCTCCATTTCGAAGGTTCGAATACTAGGAGTTGGAGGAGTCAAGAGTCGAGACTCTTCATCACATGAGTCCTGAAGTTGCGAAATGCGAAACGCCAAAATCCCGCGAAACCATGACGTTTCAGAGTTTTGGATACCGGGAGTTGGAGGAGTCAAGAGTTGAGACTCTTCATCACAGGAGTCCCGAAGTTGCGAAATGTGAAACGCCGAAATCCTGAATTAGGCACAACGAAGGCTCGTGAATTTGTGAAATGATCCTGGTCGTTGAAGCCAAAGGACACATGTCGAAAGATTGGCATTTCACTGACTGAAAGGTCAAAGGAAGGAGTGCTCTAACTCGCGATATGCGAAATCGCGAAATAATCCTAGTCGTTGGATCGAGGATTGATCTGGACCGTTGATTAGACACGACGAAGGTCTGTGAAGTTTCGAAATCACGATAAGATCTGGACTGTTGGGTCCATAGGACATGTGGTGAAAGATCGTCATTTCGCTGACTGGAAAGTCAAAGGAACGGGGTTCCCTAACTTCTCGAACTCGCGATATTCGAAATCGTGAAATGCCGAAATGCGAAATTGCGAAAGGAGCTAACAACTAAACTCCATTTCGGAGATCGCGACTTGGAGAGTTGAGATGCCTCGCAACAGGAATTCACGACATGCGAAATCGCGAAATGCCGAAATGCGAAATTATGAAAGGCGCTAACAACTAAACTCCATTTCAGAGATCACGACTTGGAGAGTCGAGATGCCTCGCAACAGGAATTTGCGACATGCGAAATCGCGAAATGCTGAAATGCAAAATGCCGAAATGATCGAAGCTAGTCCAGCTAAGCTCCTTTTTCGGAGTTTCAGGGATCGCGACATGGAGCGTCAAGATATCTCATCACAAGAATTGCCGAAATGCCAAAATGCGAAAGGCATTTTGATTAGGCCCGTGGTCACAGCCAGTGGGCACATGGAGTAAGCGCGAGACCCATCATTTATAATCCAACGGTGCAGGTTAATCAGGAATATGATCGAAGGGTTATTGTTTCTCTTCATGATTAACTGTTCAGTTACGATTCAGTTAGCAGAACAAAATCATGGTTCTTGGACGGTTGGCGATTCAGTTGCTGAAGCATGTGTGAATAAAAGGAGATATGAGACGACTATGTAAAGTTGGTTGTTCTGACTGAAAAATGAGTTGAACTGTAGAAAAGTAAAATTACAGTATGCGCAGTGTGAAGAAAGCTCAGAGATAAAGAAAAGAAGCTGAACAGAGGAGAAAAGGTGAAGAGAGCAGAATCTGCACATATCAAAGAGCATGAGAAAGAATAGATAGAAAGAGACAGCAAGCCAAGCCAAGTATGAATAGAGCAAAAGAATAGTGTAGCAGAGAAGAATTGCAGAACAATGAAGAAGTGGTAAGAATTGATTTATCTGTGTTGTTGGTTATTCAATCATTTATTTGTAATAAGGGTGGTAGGGAGGTGCTAGGGAGGACTGTTGTCCTCAGAGGTTCATTGGTTATTCAATCATTTATTTGTAATAAGGGTGGTAGGGAGGTGCTAGGGAGGACTGCTATCCCCGTGAGGTTCAAGTGGGTGTTGAACACATGGAGTTGTAGCTTTCATCTAGTTGCAGCCATAAAAATTAGGGTGGCAGGGTGGAGTAAGGGAGAACAAGTGTTCTCTCTGATACGCATTAGACTGTAACCGAAGAAAGTCTCCATCCGGGCTTAAAAGCCGAACACCGCGAGTTGGTGCCTTCTAGTGGGTGCTAGGGATAACAGAGATTTGGAGCTCTCAAACAAGTTGGTGCTGGAACACTTAGGTATTTGGTGCTTCTTTCTAGTGGGTTTTAGAGAAACCAGAGAGTTGGTTCCTTTCTAGTGGGTGCTAGAGAAACCAGAGAGTTGGTGTTTCAAACAAGTTGAGCTTGTAAAACAAAGGTAGTAGTTTGACATTGAGTTGGTGCTCAATTATAGATGATGTACAAAACTTAAAAGACCGCCTATCATTTCAAAGAAGAAGAGGTTTTCTCCTTATGGGTTTCCTCATGAAAATCCGCCTCTGTGTATATCTTAGCATTGGATTCTCATTATTTATGTTGTCCTTATGATGTATAATATTGATGGTAAATTGATGAAAGATTAAAAATGACTTAACAAACTTAATATTGTTTAAGCACAATAACAATCGATTCACCCCCCCGGCTTCTTAGTTGTCTTAGTAATTTCAACAATTGGTATCGAGCTGGTTCCTTTTATTTAAAGGTAGACCTCAGGAAGCAAAACATGGCGTCATGGGCGGACTACAACCAAGCAGTTCTCTATTTTGATAAACAAATTTGCCTTTGGAAGGTTAGGAATGAGAATATACCTACGACGAAGTTTAGCGTTTGTAATGTAGTAGAGACTGGATATGATAAAGCCTATTGTTAGCTTCCATGATGTTAACTAGCTTTTAATGCTAAGGGAATGATTGCTATATTGAATGGACTTGCAAAAACCGAGTTTGTAGCAGGATGTATCTTCTAAACCGCCAAAGAAATGTAGGATAAACTTATTGAAGTACTATGAAGGAAATGAGAAAGTAAAGATGCCAAAATTCAAACATTTAGGTTGCGCTTCAAACAACTCAAAGATGAATGAAGATGAAACCGATTAGCAGCATTTTAAGAGCTTGAAGAACTTAAATGCCAAGTGAAGGGTCTTCTGTGAGAAGTTTGAAGAATCAATTTTAGTTCAAGATTTTAAGACCTTGCTTTACAAATTAATCCAAAAGTCTGTGCATTAGAAGAAATCTCAAATTATCTTAAAACTCGGCCCATTGATCAACTCCTAGGAACTTTTTAATCGATATGAAATGAGAATCAAACAAAGATAAATCCATTACTAGAGAGAAGCATCTTTTAAAGCATATAAGAATATTGATCTCGTGATTTAGATGATATTGAGGCAAAATTTGTGAGAAGGTTAAAGAAAGGATTAGAAAAATATCAAGGCAAGCTTCCCTTCAATGTTTTAACTATGGTAAGATAGGTCATTTTGCATGTAAGTGTCCTAATGTAAAAGGACTAGAACTTTGATGATGAAAAGAAATACAAATTCAATAAATATAGTAAGAAGAAAAGTTTGTGTGCAAATAATGACAATTCTCTGCTAAGACATAGATAGTGATTCATCATGAAGACAAGTGAAATTGATTTTATGCTTATGTGGCTATGGGAGATCTTTATGATGAACACAATGAGGCAATGGATATGAAGAAGCTATGGTGGATATGGAAAGGTGAATTAATCGTTGCTTTGAAGAAATTGACAGACTCACCGTGAAGAAGAGAAAACAAAAACAATTGTTGAAGCAGTTTAAAATGAATGGTGAAAAACCTGATGAAAAATTTTCTCTACTAAAAGTGGAGTTAGAAGAGGCAAAGAAAATAGAAGACATACTGAAACAACAGTTGTCAGAGAAGAAAGCGAGGTGTGAAGCCTTAGAAGAAGAGATAGTAAAAACCAGAAGAGAAATGGAGAAGTTTAAGGGATTGTATCACCAAAATCTGCCAAGTATTAAAGCCTCAGAAGGATTAACCTCCATTCTAAATCAACAAAGAAACCCAAAGTTGAAAGTTGGATTGGGGTATGAAGAAGGATCATGTAGTGATCATCCAAGTAATACAAAACCTATCAAGTTTGTCAAATCCTCAAACATTGACAACAATCACTCTTCAAAAACAAAGAAAGAAAATCAACCACCAAGAAGGAATGAAAGAAAAAGTACCAGAACCGAATCTATAGATCAGAGAGATTATCGGCATGAAAGAAATCGACCTCCTCAAAGAAGACAGACGTTTTCAAGGTACAAAGGTTTTTTCTATGGTTATTGTTTTTTCTGCTCTAATTTTGGTCACAAAGCTATAAACTGTTCTTTAAGATTTAGATATGAACAATCAAGATATTCAACGAATAACCATCTTCCACAACAAAGATCGAGACAACCAAGCAACAAACAACCTCAGACTATAAATCATGCGATGGCTGGGAAAAGGATGCAAGTTAAACATAACAATAGTTATGAGCATAACAATCGCTATGATCTTCTATTTAGTAAACCATAATGTTACATCTGTCATAACTATGGACATAAAGCTGCAGATTGTCTCTTAAGGAATTACAAGCCAGATTTGATCCCCACTGCTGAAAATGTCAAGGTTTGGAAGAAGAAAGCAGATGACAAGTGTGGACTAGTGTTATCAACCCAAAGACAGAAGAATCCCTGGTATATTGACAGTGGATGTTCCAAACATATGACTGGAGACAAAAGTAAGTTTCTAACTCTAAGTGAAAACAAATCAGGGAATGTAACTTTTGGAAATGATGCACCAGGAAAAATAAAAGGTAAAGGAATGGTAAGTTTGAGTAATGGCAAAGGGAAAGCTCAAGATGTGTTGTTTGTAAAAGGTCTAAAACATAATCTGCTTAGTGTCAGTCAAGTCTATGACCGAGGATGTGAAGTCGTTTTTACCTCTAAAGACTGTAGAATAAAATCTGTGAATTCATGATAGCTAATTGCAAAAGGGATAAGAACAAAAAACAATGTATATGTGTAAAATGAAGAAAAAAAAGAATGTCACTTAAGCAAATATGATAAAAGTTGGTTGTGGCATAGGAGACTTGGACACCTAAATTTTGATCATATAATCAAGCTCAGAAACAATGGGGCAGTAAAAGATCTTCCGAAGATATCAAAGCCATACGACTCTGTTTGTAAACCTTGCCAGGTAGGAAAGCTTACTCACATTCAGTTCAAATATAAAAACTTTCCTTCAACAGAAAAACCTCTCCAGTTAGTACATATGGATTTATGTGGACCATCAAGAAAAGAAGGTACAGGAAAAGAAAACTATTTTATGTTGATTATTGATGATTATTCTAGACTAATGTGGGTTGCCTTTTTGAAGGAAAAATCTGAAGCATTTGAAAAATTCAAAGTGTTTAAGGCTCTGACTGAGAATCAAACAGGAAAAAGATTGAAGGCAGTAAGGTCTGATAGAGGAGGAGAGTTTAGTTCATGGAACTTCAAAGAGTTCTATGATAAACATGGGATCAAACGAGAATACACTATTCCAAGAACTCCACAACAAAATGGAGTTGTTAAGAGGCAGAATAGATCAGTACAGCAAATGGCAAGATCAATGATGAATGAAAGGAACATACCTCAGACATATTGGGTAGAAGAAATTCATACAGCTATTCATATCCTTAACAAAGCACATCCCAGACCACACAATGATAAGACTCCTTATGAACTATGGTTTTCAAGACCTGCTTCAATCAAGCATTTTAAGGTTTTTGGGAGTAAATGTTATATCAAGAACAATGATGAAAATATTGGCAAATATGATGACAGGGTTGATGAAGTTATCTTCTTGGGTTATGCTACAAACAGTAAAGGGTACATATGTTACAATAAGAGACTGCATAAACTGGTTGATTGTATGGACATAAAAGTTATAAAGAAATCCCGGTCAGAAATGTAAGCAGTGTTGAACCAAGCACAAAAGATATAGTTGAAGATGAAGATGAATAGATCCAAGGATCAGAAAGGGAAGAATCTGAATCAGATGAAGATACAAATACTCAGGTTGACACAAATCAACAGAAAGAAGCAAAATCACCTCTCAGAATTGTTAGAAAGAATCATCCTGAAAATCAGATAATTGGAGATATAAATAAAGGAGTTCAGAGAAGAAGGAAATTGATTAAAGACTCAGAACAATCTCATGTTGTTTTTTTTATTATCTATAACTGAACCTAAATTTTTTGATGAAGCCAGCCAACATGATGATTGGATTAGAGCAATGAATGAAGAGCTTGATCAGATTGAGAAGAACAATACTTGGGAACTTGTCCCTAGACCTGAAGATAAGAATGTAATAGGTTCCAAATGGGTGTTCAAGAATAAAATG
>SNQJ01S0012351.1:238227-256477 GCA_010110895.2 Picea sitchensis | reverse complement strand
ACGTGTGAAGTGTCTCTTCACTGGCAGGGCCGACTTCTCAATCTGGGTGGGTAAACCCACCTTTATTATATTTTTGGGTCTTCTTATTAACTGCTGGGGCTGACTTCTTATTCTGCCTATTACAATTGTCTGTTGACCAATCCACAAAAGGGGATTTGGTCCTATTACAATATCCGACATGATCAATCCACAATGGGGATTGATCCTATAAATAAAATATCAATAATAATAAGAATACTCTTTGCAGTTACATTTTGCAGCGCGTTTTTGAGGCCCTTAAGAGCGTTTTTAGGTACTCAAAAACCACGAGAAAAGAGTGTGACAAGGCACACTCTGTCTCTGTAGCTCAAATAAAAGAGCTCAGAGAGACTGTTCGTCAAAAAGAGCTTTTATGAGAAAGTTACAACAGAAACAGTGGAGGGTAAATTTTAAGACCCATCTAACTTCAAAGAGCCATAACTTTCTACTCCAGAATTTGATTGAGGTGCAGGAGAAGTCGATGGAAATATATTGAACCATAGAAGACATTCCCAAATATGAATTAAATTTCTCGGCAATATTCCACCTATTACAATTGTCTGCTGACCAATCCACAAAAGCGGACTTGGTCCCACATACAATATCTGACATGGTCAATCCACAATGGGATTGATCCTATAAATAAAATATCAATAATAATAAGAATACTCTTTGTAGTTAAGATTTAAAGCGCGTTTTGAGGCCCTAAGAGCGTTTCTTTAGGTACTTAAAACCACGAGAAAGAGGTGGATAAGGTGTCAATTTGTCTCTGTGAAGCTCAAATAAAAGAGCTCAGGAAGAGACTGTCTGTCAAACAGAGCTTTTTATGAGAAAGTTACAACAGAAACAGTGAGGGTAAATTTTAAGACCCATCTAACTTCAAAGAGCCATAACTTTCACTACTCCAGAATTTGATTGAGGTGCAGGAGAAGCTCGATGGAAATATATTGAACCATAGAAGACATTCCCAAATATGAATTAAATTTCTCGGCAATGTGTGTAACTCCTTTTAATATGGAAAAGAAGGTACCTGTAGAGTTCCAGACTAAAAACATGAATTGTCCTAGAACTTCAACAAGATGTAACTAGCAGCTTGAAACCTAGAAAAAGGTGAAACTTGGATATAGTGTCCATAAGATGTATATGAAGAAACCCAATTGATCTCATACAAAAAATCCAATGGAGTATATGCAAAAGTGCTTAATTACAACGTAGAGTTGCGCCAAGTTGAAAAAATGGACAAAAAAATTTAATGAACAATTTTCAAATAACTATAACTTTCTACTGCTCAAGACTAGAATTGAGCATGGGAGCAGGAATTGGAAAGGTCTCGGATAGTAGAATGGGAATATTCACCTATAAAATTGATATGGGCATTCAATTTTCAAGAAATCAAGAAATATTTTGATATATTATTGAACCAAAATGGTTCATATTTTCATGAAATTGTTGAAATGCTTAACTGACAAAGTTTTGTTGGTCATATTATTTTAAGAGTTAACAACAACTAGATCGGGATCAATATCAACAAAGAGTCCATAGTAATGGAAGAGGCATAAGGAAATTATAGCCAGGAAGATGATATTGAGGAGGGATGTCCATTTGGGCATTGAATGAACAAACTCCAATGGACATGGAGAAAAAAGGATGAAAACATGAATATGGTAGAGACCATTAAGCAAATTTGCGTAGGATGTCCAAAGCCATAAAGACGATAATGAAAGACTTATGAGAGCCAAGGAGCACAGGATGAATTCAACATGAAGTTATTGCAGAGCTTGAACATAATAGAAAAGAAGTTGGATAAGGAGAGGGTCTCAAGCAAATCGAAAGTCATAGGTTTCTTGATGAGAAAAGAAGAACAAAGTATTAGCAGACATCACCATCACCGACATTCCAATAAGAGAGAAAAAAATATATCAAGTCCATCCCTTGTCAAGCATTAGAGGTCCTGGTGGATGAGCTATTAGGAGAAATGAACAAAATCAACTCTCCTACATTTGATGGTGAGCATCAGAAGGATGGAGATGCAAAGACATGGTTGATGGGCATGATAAATTACTTTAAATTGCATAATTATTCTTCTCATGCTGAAGGTGGAATTATATCTATCAACTCAAGGGAAAGGCATTCATGTGGTGGGATCAATTTGTAGTGTGTGCAACACATTAAAGAGAAAAGTGTTACTTTGAAGGAATTTAAGAAGCATTTTGAGAAGAAATACTTGAGTAAGAGATACTATGACAAGAAATGAAGATTTCTTTGAAATCAAGCTTGGGAGTATGACCATTGATGAATATGAAATAAGGTTCTTAGAACTACTCAAGTATGTCTCTTTCATCAAGGATGATAGTTAAGATTCAAAGGCATTTGAGTGTATTGCTAGTATTCATCAATGAAAAATATAGTATGATGATCCCCAAGACATTGGAGGATACTCTAATGAGATAGCTCTATATGATCAACAAAAATCAAGCCAAACTTTTACAAAAGACAAAAGAAATTCAAGATGGACCGTGAGGAAGAAGGGAACTAAGCCACCATTCTTCTCAAAATAATACCTGTGGACAACTAACTTATAGAGAACCCGGAATGATTGAGATAGGGGTCAAAGGCCAAGGAAACCACCTATTCTATGTTGGGGCTGGGAAGGAGGGCCATATGTATAAATATTGTCCCTATAGAGGTGAAAAGGTGAGGACCGCCCACAATGTACATCAAGCCAAAATAATGGAGGACATCAAGCGTAAATGTACCAAGATCCATACCGATAACAAGCAAAACAAAGCATCATTACATAAGGATTGAAGTGGAAGGCATGATCAGCAACAACCAAAACCATTTCTATTTTAATTGATTCGTGATCTAGTCATAGTTATATAGATCCAAGATGGTGGAAAGTTTGCATTTCACAGCTGCCATGGAAAAGTTTGGTTATGCAATTCATTACCAGAGCCAAAAAGAAAAGTTAATGCAGATGGACATGAATGGATCAACACCAAGGCAGATTTGAAAATCTTCCTTTAGGTTCTTATGATTATATAATTGGGATGGTTGGATCAACATCATGCCATCCTAGACTATAATAACAAGGGCATTAACTTCTCTTGGATGAGGAAGGAACCTATGAAAGTCTATAGGGAATTCCTAGGGCAAGAATCCATCAGAGAAATTTCAACATTGCACCTCAAGAAATGTTACAGAAAAGGGTGTCAACATTTGCAGCTCCATATGGAAGAGACACCTAAAGATAAGGTGGAAAATTTGGTGACCATGTAGTCCTAGAATAATTTGAAGATGTGTTAAAGGAGGTACGCAGACTACCCCCAAAGAGAGATATTGATTTCTATAAATTTATCGCCCTGAGCATCTCCAGTGTCAAAAACTCTTTACACAATGAGTACACCAGAAATGAAGAGTTGCATATGTAGCTTTTAGAGCTTCAAGAAGGGGTATACACACCCAAGTGTGTCATCTTGGGTGCTCCAAATTTGGTTCAAGAATAAATATGGGACATTAAGATCGTGCATTGATTTTAAACAGTTGAATAAAGGATCAGAAAGAACAAGTATCCTCTCACAAGGATTGATGATCTTGATTAGTCACTAAAGATGCAAAAACATTTCAAATATATATCTCAGGTTAGGATACCACCAGGCAAGAATTAAAGAGGAATATATCAACAATACCACCTTCGTGACAAGGTATGGTCATTATGAGATCACAGTAGTGCACGGTTGTCAAATGGACCAACTGCTTTCAAGGTGCTTAATGAATAGTGTTTAAGAACATTTAGATAAGTTTGTCGCTGTCTTTGATGATATCCTTTACATATTATAAGTCGAGGAAGAGCATGAACATCATTTGAGGATGGTGTTGCAAGCATTAAGGAGCAACTACCAGGTGCAAAAATTCGAGCAAGTGCTCATTTGATCAAAATAAAATTCATTATTTAGGACATATATCATTTTCAAAGGATGGATAACAGCGATCCAAAAGATAGGAAGCCATTAGAGAACGATCTAATAACCAAAGAATGTGATCGGAAGATGATCATTCATGGCATTGCAAGCCACTATAGGATATTTATTGAAGGATTATCAAAAATTGCACAAATCTAACCACTTCTTACAAAAGAAGGGTGTGAATTCTTTTTAGTGGACATTAGATTGTGAAAGAAATTTCCAACACTTGAAACAATTTTAACAAGTGCTCCAATTTTAAGGATTGTAGACCCAAATAAAGACTTCATTGTATGCACAAATGCATGTAAAGAAGGACTCTGTGATCCCTAGTCAAAATGGGTTTGTTATATGTTATGAATCATGAGTTGGATGAGCATGAAAGACACTACGCCACTCATGATTTGAGTTGGCAGCCATAGTGCATGTATTTGGAGGAAATGGAGACACTACCTCATGGGGAAAAGGTTTGATAAGAACACCATAATGGTCCGGACCATTTATTTGATCAACCAACCTCTAAAGGCTAGGCAGCCAGATGGTTAGAATTCTGTAAGGAATATGACTTTGATAAAAAGCATACCAAGGGGAAAGAGAACAAAGTGGCTGACACCAACTAAAGAGCGGGCGAATTACATGCTACATCCATTAGCACAAAAAATTCAACTGTGATTTGAAAAAGACAAAATTATAGAGGTCACCAAACTACATTTGGTAAATACAAGGAACTAGTGGTAAATTATAAAAGGTATTTTGGTAAAAGAAAAGTGGAGGAATATAAGTTAGATAATGATGAAATTATCATGTATTGCAATAATTTATGTACTAAATTTTCTGTGGAATTGAAAAATCCATTATTGGGAGAAATGCATACCGTACCTTTTATGCTAGGCACCTGTATGTTATCAAAAACTATTGTAGTCACAAGAGCCACACATTGGCCGCATAAAAATGTTGTTGATTTTATTGCTAAATGTTTGAATGTCAAAAGGTAAAAGTTGAGCATAGACATCCATCTAGTTTTATACAACCATTACCTATTCCCGAGTGGAAGTGGAAGTTGTAATAACATATTTCATCACCAACTACCTGCATCGAAACAAACAACATGGATTCTACTTCATGGTAGGTGGATAAGCTTAATAAGGCTTCAGGCCATTTTTGCCCAAATTAAGCTCACTAAAAGGAAGCCAACATTGCTGATGTTTGTAAGAGAGAAATTGCTTGATTACATGGTGTACCCAAGACAATTGTGTTGATGAGATCCAAAATTTACCTCAAAATTTTGAAATGATTATTTAATGGATTTTAACAAATTTGAATTTTAGTACAACTTATCATCCGTAATCGATGGACAAACTAAGAGGGTGAATCAAGTTATTGAGAATATGTTAAGGATGTATGTATTGGACAAACCATCTAAATGGGAGGACTACCCACACTTAGTAGAGTTTAATTATAAAAATGTGTATCAAGCATATCTAAAGATGATCCTATTTGAGGTACTTTATGGCAAAAAAATGCAACACAACAGTAAGTTAGGATAAATCGCAATGAGTAGAGTAGTGATTGGGCTAGATTTTCTCATGGAAATGGAATAGCAAATGATAAAAATAAAGAAAAATTTAAAGGCTTCCAAAGACAAGAAGAAAATATATGCCGATAAGGGAAGAACCCACAGGGAATTTAGGAGACCATGTATTTTTGAAAGAGAAAGCCAACATAAGTTCCCTTAAGTTGGCAAATTGTTCAAAGTTGGTGTACCGCCATTGTGGGCCATTTGAAACTTAGAGGGACTGGTCCAAAGCTGGTTTATGGCGATTCTCATCCCGCATCTATGTATGTTCATAATTTATTCCATGTATCATTGCTCAAGAAACATATCCCCGATGTTAATCATGTTATTGATTGGAATGTGATCCGATGGAGCAAGAAGGCGCTCTATGATTCGCAGACACATTCGACCGAAAATCAAATGTAAAATGTAATCGAGCCATATAGGGCTTGTAAAGGTCCAATGGACTCCGGCACGTCCCTATGGACGCCATTTGGGAGAATGAGACGCAATGCTGCATTACTCCACATCTTTTGAGGGATTTTGGAATTTTGTTGTATATGTGTGCTATTGCACCGAGGATAGTGCATGTAAATATGAGGGGATTGTAATCCCTAGGATGAACCCAATTGTAATGGAAATGGGAAAGACAAAATGTAAGTTGCGTGAGTTTTGATATCATTTTGTATGCACCTTCATGGCATAGCGACTCTGCATTCAAGCAAGAAAATGGAGAAAGTGTGCATATCCTGTGAAACTGCTGCCATCACTTAAGTGCAAGCGATTTTGAGTCCATGGAACCTTTGTGTATATGCTGTGGTTTATAGGCTAGTGATCCGGTTTTGTGATTATTAGGCCAAAGATCCTAGATTCTAAATGTGCACCTACTTTTGTATATGTATCAACATTAATATAAAATACATCACCGCGTATCGGACAATGATAAAAGAGTATGGGGACTAAACCACTAGTTAGGGAGGGGGGGAGGGGCTAAAAAGTTAAGGAAAAGGAGATAAAGATATGGAGCTTAAGCCAAAAGGAATATTATATTAATATTTCTTAAAGTATAAAGTATGGATAATTATTTTATCCTAAGTTCCAAAGTTGGGGACAAGTGGGGTTAAGATAGCTCCCAACATGACAAGTGTCAAATTGGGGACATGCATACATATCAGGGGGACTTAGCTCCATTTTCCTATCATTCTTTCCATCATTCTCCCATCATTCATATTCATCTCAAATAATTATCCAATAATCATCCATCTATATCTCCCTCACAAATCCATTGAGCTATCCTTCTGCATCTTCAAGGACTCCATTCAACCTGTGATCCATACCTATATATGTTTGTGTGAAATAAGTTAGATTGGGAGTTTGGATCATAGCGAGCTGTCAACCCCAGGGTATATTGAAGAGCTGGCTTCGTGCCCATGAGGATTCTCTCTCTGCGAGATAATTCTGTTGGGGAATTGATTTCCCAAAAGTGCTAAATGGTAACCATAGAGCTCGAGACTTCCTGGGTCCTAGCTTGTTGTTGAAGCCCGGAAATGAAGTTGGGTAGTCGAAGGATTGTTGAGCATAGAAGGGGAACACTTCCTAGGGTGGGACAAGCATGTGGGGAATGAGGGACTGTAGGCTGTTAGTTTGAGTAGGCACCTGTGACAAAGTCTTTCCTGTTGTCCACGATCCATTAGCCTGGTTAGGAACCCCTTTACTCGGGTGGAGTTTAGTCCCAGCTTGGGGGTGACCACTACTGAGAGTGATGAGCAGTGTGGTCTAAGGCTGGGAGGTTTGTGGAAGGTCTGCACACAATTGGTAATATTCTTACGAAGATAAGTGTCAACCATGTGATAAAATTACATGTTGCATTGTTATTTACGTGTGTATTTTTATGTGTTTATATTATTAGTGGTTATAATTGTCTTTATATTTATGGGTATTTCCAGTATATGTTTCATGTATATGTTTACCATCATTTCTACATGAATCAATGTAATTACAGATGCATTTGTATGTTTACGTTATATATATATATTTTCACAAGAGCTCTGTGTGTATATATTTTAATTGCATGCAGTTCGAAAAATTTATGTGGAATAGCTCAGTTGGATGCTGTGTATGTTACAATATGTTCCACAAAGAGAAAGAAAGTGTTCTCTCGTGTATCATGGCCCAGCCTGGGTGGCTGGGGACGTTACAAAAAACACTTGGAGGAGCAACATCTGCTAGAAAAAAAGCCAAATTGCAATCCTTTTACGATGCAGCTGATGGGGGATGTACAACTCATGAATTAAAGGACGAACTTGTGGCTCTACAAAAATGAAGAAGACAACTTTCGGAGGCTTGAGAAGAATAATGGAGATTGAATAACAAGGCTCTACAGAAGGGAGATGAAAACACTAAGTTCTTCCAGGCTTATGCCAAAGGAAGGAATATGAAAAACACTATCTGGAGACTCATTGACGACGTAGGTAGAAACCTCTCATCCTTTGAAGAGCTAGCTAACTTGGAGGTTCAACACTTCAAATCCTTCTTTAATGAAGAGGAGAGAGTATCCATTGATGTTGTTATCCAATTATCTCTTCAGTTTCCAAGGTTTGTGGAGGAGGATGAAAATTGTGCCCTTATGGAAGAAATAAAGGAGGATACACTAAAAGAGGTCCTGCAAAGTTTCCAGAAGGACAAGAGCCCTGGGCCAGACATATGGACACTAGCCTTCTTCTTGGTATTGTATGAGGTAATTGGGAAAGACTTGCTCAAGGTGGTAGAGGAGCCCCGCATCAATGGAGTGATCCACCCTCCCTTTAATGCCACTTTTCTAGCCCTCATCCTTAAAAAGGATGATCCACAGTCTTTCGAAGATTTCAGACCAATCTCCCTCTACAACTGCATCTACAAGATAACTGCCAAGATCATCAGTCGAAGAATTAAACCAATCGTCTCCAAATCTATCTCCCCAGAACAATTATGCTTCCTCGAAATGAGACATATACATGATGCATTTGGAGTGGCACAAGAATCTCTACACAACATGTTTACAACAAAATCCAAAGGGGCTGCAATAAAAATCGACCTTTCTAAAGATTTTGATAGAGTAAACTAGCTTTATATTAGGCTGCTTCTCACACACCTAGGTTTCAATCTCCCTTTCATCAGCTGGGTCATAAGCTATATCACAACAACCTCCTTTGCAGTGCTCATTAATGGGGGAACCTCTCCCTTTTTCCAGGCAGGGAGAGGTCTCAAACAAGGCTGTCCTCTATCCCCACTCATATTCCTCTTGGTAGCATAAGGCCTCAGTAGAATGTTGGGGATGGGAAATTCTAGTGGTGACTTCAAGGGAGTGTCCATTTGTCCCTTTCTTAGAATTACACACCTCTTTGTAGATGATGTTATTATTTTTTGTAATGGAAGAAGAAGAGATGCAAAAAAGCTCTGAGAGGTGCTTGAATTATTTGGAAGAGATACGAGAATGAGGATCAATAACCAAAAATCCACTCTGTCGCCACACCAAATGGAAGAGAGGGAAGTATCTTCTTACAAGGATTTCCTCCCCTTCTCAGCCTCCCCCTTGAGGAGGGATTGAAATACCTTGGTTTTCATTTAAAACCTAACAAATACAAGAAGGAAGACTGGAGGTGGCTTTTGTCAAAATTAGAAAAGAGACTCAGAAGTTGGTGTTTTAGATGGCTATCCAGGGTGGTTCGACTAATTCTTATCAAGTCAATTTTAGAAGCTATACCATTCTATTGGATTTACCTTGCATGGGTGCCCAAGGGTATTTTGGATAATATCATACATTTTTGTTTCATATTTCTGTGGGCAGGGAAAAAAGAATAGTTCATACTGCCCTGGGTCAAATGGGAAACTCTGGTAATTCCAAAATTGCTAGGAGGTTGGGGCATGAAAACCATCCATCTTTTTGCAAATTCTCTGGAAGCCAAGATTATATGGGGATGATCACTCAGAAAAGTTTATGGGCCGAAACTGTCACTCAAAAATATATTAGGCTAGACTCCCTCGAGGATTGGATTAAGAGACCCATAAAGTGTACCCCAAGTTGTTCCATTATCTTGTAGATGCAGTTAGATTGGGTTCAGGCCCCTGGTCTAATAGTGGAAGAAGGAAAATCCTCCCTTAGGACTTGATTGATACCTTACTTAACAATGGCATCTTCCATCTGGCACAAGCTGCCGATCCCCTTCGATCCTCCATTTGGGAGCAGTGATGGAAAACAACTGCTCAAGTACGAATTGGGGCTGACTTAGTACATAGATGGGGGAATTATATCAATGCACTCAAGGCCTATCACATTAGAATAACAGAGAAGGAGGACTAGTTAGTCTAGAAACATAGTCCTTTTGAGGATTATACACCTAAATCTGGTTATTCCCAACTTCATGTGAACCTTCTCCAACATGACCCTGACTAGTGGTGGAAAGGTATTTGGAAGTTAAAATGCCCTCTTAAGGCTCGCCTTTTCTTATGGTGTCTCATAAAAAATAAAGTACCAAGCTAGGACAGTATGAAGAGATGGTCCCTGGAGGGCCCAGGTTGGTGCCCCCTTTTGAAAGCAAATGAGGAATCGACCCAAAACCTATTCTTAAACTGCCCTTTTACATGTCAAGCCTGAATTTTTTGCTCAACCTCCTTAATTAAGATTTGCAGGTGGCAGTTGAAAAACATAGAGGATGCTTGGAAGTAATGGTTTTCAAACCCACTATACAAAAGTATAAAATCTCCGCCACTACTCATTTGTTGGGGGGTCTGACTGGTAAGAAATGGTGCCATTTTCATGGAACGACTTTCCTTACCGGAACACACTGATGCATAGAGTATTAGTATCCTATCCCACTTTCCACAAGAGAAGGACATGCCACCAATTAGATAAGTGGCATCGAAAATTATCGACAGAGGCACGCCTTGTTCTTTCTTTGTCTGGGCCTCTATATAAGAGGGATCGATCTGTCGAGGGGGATTAATACTTTACATTTCTGAGGGGCACTCTTTCAAAATAAAGATGGGATTGGGGTTGGGATCCAATAACTATGCTGAATTAACAAATTTAAAGTTTCTTTTATCTTTTGTTGGGGAAAACGAGATCACCTCCTTACAAATCTTTGGGGATTCGATGGTGGTGGTTAACTGGATCCGTAAAATCCAAATCTAGTACAATATCAGATTGCAACCTCCTCTGGATCATATTTTTTTGATCTTGGACTCATTTGACTCTTTCTCCATTCAACATGTCTACATGGAGAGGAATAGGGTAGTTGACAATCTCTCAAAAGAAGGCCTCACTCTTCCTTTCAAACAATGGTCTTTTGAAAAAGAAAAGGAAGGAATCAATTTCAAGTTCTTCCATATAACTTTCATAGAGAATCAAATAATGGGATGGTGAACCAAATCTAAAACATGATTTTCTGCTTCTTCATTATAATTTTCTTTCATATGAAATAAAATTTACACTTTCCTGAAAAAAACTAAAAAAAGCAGCAGAGTATCTAAATATAATAAAATGCCGGTCGTTTATAAGCTGACTGTGCATCCGGTTTTGCCTTTTCATTGTATGCGAGCACCAATTACTATGCAGGTTACGTGTTTACCTTCTCTTATGATGCCTTGGAATTACACTTTTAGGATTTATACGCCCGTCACGATCAAGGTTATAGTTTTTTTTCAAGCTAAAAGGAGTATCATATTTCTATATATGAATGATTAAAAGTGCAATCCCCTCACGCTAGAAAGGGCACGCCATAGCGAACTAGGACCCTACTCTAATTGAAAATCTAAAGGTCCAGAACCAAAGGAATCTATGTTGCAGAGGTACCATGAGAAACAACCCTCATTTATTCACGAGGAGAATTGGTATGAGCGTTCGGTTTGTAACATTCCATAAAACCCCCTTAATTTGAGGCAAAAGTTAGGGTAGAACCATAAGCGACCAGGATATGGATTTAAACCTAAGGGTACAAAATAGAAGTGGATAGAGGCAAAACTATAGATGAATATCAAAACCCAAAGAGATGGATTGTTGAACTCAAGACGTTCAAATGTTCCTTTCCTTTACAACCGCCTTAAGTTGAGGCAAAAGTGGGGGTAGAACCATAAACGACCAGATGGATTTAAACCTAAGGAGTACAAAATAGAAGTGGATAAAACAAAAACTATAGATAGAATATCAAAACCCAAAAGATGGATTGTTGAACTCCACCGGGTATTCCAAATGTTCCTTTCCTTTGTCGACCTTGTTGCTCTTTCCATTCGCCACACTTGGATCGTCATCGTCCTCGATCTGAATTGGGAGATCCTGCATTCCTAGAGGGTGCTGGTGCTGGGTCTCCTGCCTAATTCTAAATTTGATCCCGAACTGCAAGCGACAAAAGAGGTCGAATTTTCCATCAAGAATTTCAATCGCCTGGATGGTTTAGTCATTATCCCTTTTGGCCTTTGCCACATCCTGAGCGACCATAGATTTCACTATTGAGTACATTTATGCCAATTGGAAGTATCTGGTTTCTCTGGTGCAGGTGGATTTAGGGTCGTCCACCCAGTACTGCACATCTCTTGCTATCTCCACAACTGAGGTTAAGTGGCGCTGGAACCTGACAACTTCCTCCATGCCCACTGCATGTTGCCTTTCCTTCTTTGTGCTCAGGTGTTTGAAATGCATCTTAGTCGTCCATTCTCCTTGAGCAACCCTTGAGCGGGTTGTCGGGCCTCCCGATGATGAGGGTTTCAATTGTTTTCCTTTCTTCCCTACACCCTTATGGGTCATGGATCTAAAAATCCTAAGCTCTACTTCCTCAAAGCTTGTCTCCTTGTTGTGTCTATGGTGAGGCTGGTCCCGAGCACCTCTGTCTATGTAGTAATAGAAAAAGTGCTTCAAAGGAGTTTTCATGTTCGTCGACCACCTCTGACGCTTCCTAAACTCAAAATAGTTTTTCTTTCTATTCTTGGGGCGCCGGGACTTGGCCCATTTATTTACCAATTTGGCATGTCCAAAGGGGGCTGTAGTCCCAAGGTCCCGAAGTCCTCTCCTTCTTGCTATGGTGTAGTCCATTATGCCTGCCACATGGATCGCCTAGGAGGTGGATGTACCTACCATCCTTTCAGATTGCTTCCTGTAACTACCAAATTTATGACTCTCCTCTTCCGTCTGAATCTAACACAAGCTCCCATTCTTTTTCCTCACCTTCCCATGATGAAGGTACTCTACCTCAATCTGCAATAATAACCCTCGAGCCTTACCGTATTCTACTGACGTGATATAACCCCTCTGTTCAACCTTTTTATTCAAATAAGTGGAGTAACTTGATGAAGGAACTGATAAAGAAAGAAATATGTGATCAACATAAACTTACTATGATGGTATCTCGTTGTTTTCACTTGCTTGGTGGTGTCCTTTTATTGTCTTCATTAACGGTTACAAGAACTGTCTCAACTGTTTCTTGCCCCTTGGCGGTCAATTTGTCAATCACTTTCTTAAACCATTCTTCAATATAATTTTTCATTGGTGCCACATTGATCTCATGCTGGGTTTTGATGTGAACAACTCGCTCTCCAAGTCTCGTAGATCAAGGGAAATACCATGCAACGCTTCTTCAATGTATTGATTTTTCCCGGAATAGTCCACTATCCAATTGTCTATTTCGTCCTCATCATATTCAAGTATACCATAGAAATTTTCAACTGACAACCCTTTAAAAATCTCAACTTGTTCGTCAAACTGTTGCTTTATTAGGAACAATGAGTTAAGGATTAATTTGGGGTCCCGTACTTTGTTAGTGCTTTTGGCTAGGTCTACCTCTGTGAGCCTCTTCAATAATTCTCCCCTCTTTGATATAGCTTGGTTGCAAACTTGAATAATATTATTCAAGTTTTTTATCTTTTCTTTCCAGCACACGTTCAACTGTTTTATTCGACTTGGAGAGGGCAGAAAGAAATATGTGATAAACATAAACTTACTATGATGGTCTCTCGTTGTTTTCACTTGCTTGGTGGTCTCTCGTTGTTTTCACTTGCTTGGTGGTGTCCTTTTATTGTCTTCATTAATGGTTACAAGAACCGTCTCAACTGTTTCTTTCCCCTTGGTGGTCAATTTGTCGATCGCTTTCTTAAACCATTCTTCAATATAATTTTTCATTGGTGCCACGTTGATCTCATGCCGGATTTTGATGTTGAACAACTCGCTCTCCAAGTCTCGTAGATCAAGGGAAATACCATGCAACGCTTCTTCAATGTCTTAATTTTTCCCGGAATAGTTCACTATCCAATTGTCTATTTCGTCCTCATCATATTCAAGTATACCATAGAACTTTTCAACTGACAACCCTTTAAAAATCTCAACTTGTTCGTCAAACTGTTGCTTTGTTAGGAATGATGAGTTAAGGATTAATTTGGGGTCTTGTACTTTTTTAGTGCTTCTGGCTAGGTCTACCTCTGTGAGCCTCTTGAACAATTCTTCCCTCTTTGATATATCTTGGCTGCAAACTTGAATAATATTATTCAAGTTTTTTATCTTTTCTTTCCAGCACACATTCAAMTGTTTTATCCRACTTGGAGAGGGYAGATCCTCCTCTCTTTTCCTTAGTTCTGTCATGYTGGAAACTTTGTTTCCAAAGGGTAGTACACCATCAAGGTACAAAATTTCTTCATTTTTCAGGTCGACTTGCAAATACTCATGGAAGGCATGCACCCTCGAGCCAAAAGAAGCAATGTTTTTCGAAATTTCCCATGCCTCTATGATCAATGCCATTGTTTTCTTAATATTTCTTTCCACATGGCTCTTGGATGATGTAAGTAGGCTTGAATATCCTTTCAATTTAGCAGTGAGTGTGGTGGGTCTGACTATTTTCAAAGGACTAACAAGAAGTGGAAGAGGCATTAAGGCATCTTTCAGTTCCTTGATCCTTTATTTCAACTTTGTGTTTTCTGCTTCAAGACCACCAATGGAGTCATCCAGAGCATCCCCGATTGCTCTGTGAATTTTAGAAATTTGGGAAGGCCACATATATCTTAGGTCAACCTCTGAATGAGATTTTCCTTTCTTATTCTTCACATCACCTTTTTCAATAATCAATTTCTTGGATTCCCCGTCAAAGACAACGCTCTGAAAAGAAAATGACTCTTCTTCATTGAAGGTCTCATTCTCAATGATTTCCAATGATGAATTATTATGGGTCGTGTTCGATGGTTGATCAATGAGGGGAAATATTTTCTCGATATCCATGTCTTCAAGAGAGAAGCTATTGATGTCACTTTCTATTCGATGGTCTTCTTCCTCTTGCACAATGTTTTTCCTCTTTTTTCTCAGAGGAAGCTTGTGCGAGCTCTCAATTTTTCCCGGAGGGGGATTCTTTTATCCTCCATTGCCTGAAGTACTATTGGTAACTTTTTTATATGGGTGGGTCATTGGAGAATTGCTCTGAGATGTTGTAGTTTTAGGAGTAACAGTTGGATACTGGACACTCTTCTCGCTGGGACCCTTTCCTTTCTGCTTGTAAAAATCATTAGTACTAAGTACTGTTTCCAAGTCACCAACATTGTGAGTAGGAGCGCCTAAGTTATTATCTTCTTCTTCACTCAAAACAATATGAATAAATGAATTTCTGAATCTGACTACCAACATATGTTCCACGAAAATTCCATTAGGGTCAAACCCCTTTATATTTTCATCATATTTTAGATTCACATTGTGGAAGTGGTTCACAAATTCATCGATTTTGTTTATATTCCTGAATATAAAGTCTCCAATTTTCCAAGGCAATGGTATGAATTGATTTTTACGTTTCTCATGGAAAAAGTGAAGCCAAAAATTATACTGCCTTGCTACTTCAATGATAAACATTTTAGCAGATACATGGCATGGAAGAAAGGAGGAATTTTTCTTGGAACCGAAAAT
This sequence comes from Picea sitchensis, assembly GCA_010110895.2. NCBI lineage: Eukaryota > Viridiplantae > Streptophyta > Pinopsida > Pinales > Pinaceae > Picea > Picea sitchensis. The sequence goes on along the minus strand of SNQJ01S0012351.1, from coordinate 241,038 downwards.
TCTGATAACATTGTGATTTTCCATCTGCTCCAATGTCCCCTTTTTATCCAAGAATTTATTTTCCTGGTTGGATATTCTGGGGGTATCTTTACCAAACAATAATTGTTTAAAAACTGAAACGAAATCATTGTAAACTTCATAAAAATGTAAAGAAACCTTGTGTCTCCACAATTCTTGGTACCAGAAGGTAACTGGGTCAAGTTACCTTGGTAATATGAGACTATTGTTTTCTGTCCAATCTCGAAAGGATTTTCTCTCTCCCTCCAGGTGTCTTGCTCCACCCTTTTTTTCCCAGAGGGCAGTGATCATGTTGAAGTCTACCCCAATGACCCAATGTTGACTGCTTAAGGTGTTCCCAAGGTTGTTCAGGGCCTCCAAAAAATCTCTCTTGAGGGGGGGGAGTTTGAGTGCCGTAGGCATTCAAGATGTAGCCTTCAGACTGAGAGCCTATCCCCTTAAATCTCATAGTGAGGATTCTTGGGAAGAGGTCGAAGATGTCTAGTTTCCATTTCGTTGGGTCTCAAAGAATTTCCAAGCTGCCTGAAGCCCCATCTAAATCCACTTCTTCTACCTCTCAACCTTTCCAAATCGTTTTTTCAATCTTACCCATAAAATCTCTATCACACTTTTTTTCTTGAATCAAAACTATCTATTCCTTCTCCTAAGTTATCCTTTTTTTCAACATTCTATGTTTGGATGGGGCATTTAGACCACACACATTCCATGATATTAGCTTCATAATATCACTTATGTTGGTTTTGAAGTAAATTTTCGGGAGACCTACTACTTGTACCGAATCCACAAGGTGGGCACCCGTTTCTTCTATCACCTGACTATAAGGGTTTCTGCCCCTTCTTTTTTCCTCATTGGTTGATGTCTTGAGAATTTTCAGGGTTTTGGTTTTGACTCCAAAAACGCTCAAGGAGATATATAATATCCTTGGGCCTAAATCCACCCCCCTAGTATCCTGAGCCATCTCTCACATATACAATATCTGTGCTAGGTTTTCAACCTTTATTTTCGGTTCTCCAGGGTCTTGATTTTAGAGATTTGGTCGTTTTTTAGTCTATTCCATATCTATCTCATATCCAACTGCCTCTTGGTTATTTATGGTTTGGTTTTCTTGTGGGTGCCTTTCCAGTTCACTTCCTCCTTGTTCTAGAGGTGTTGCCTTGTAACCTGGTATTTCTTGTTTTTTTCTTCCTTGATATTTTTTGTGGATCTGAGTCTGTAGGGGTATTCTTTTGTATGGTTTATTACTTCTTTGGTTCTTCTTTGGTATGGTTTTATCTCTCTAGGGAGATCTATGCCATGACTTGGAATTCATTTTTGTCTGGAACTCCCTCCTTGACTGTTTGGCTTCCCTGCCTTCTCACTCCCCTACGCTTATGCTGGAATTTTGTAAAGCTTTCCACATCTGTGTCGTTTGGTTGCTTGGTGTCAGTTTGTTTGATGTTCAACATGTATTTGCGATATATGGAATTTTCTACATCTAAAGGGGATGTGTTCATAGTCCACCATCTGGGTCCATTCATTGTCCTGATAGGCTATTGTTACTGCATCTGAGAGGGCTCCTGCTACACTCATATAGACACAAATCCTAGTATATGAGGTGTATTTGGAAACTTTTGTGATCTTGTAACATCCCCGACCACCCATGTCGGGCCATGCTACTCTAGAAAATGCTTTCATTCTCTACTCAACATACTGTAACATACCCAACATCCAACTGAGCTATGCCACATAAATTTTTCGAACTGCATGCAATTAAAACATATACACAAAGAACTATTTCTGAACTTTATATATAAAACACAAACAAACAAACACATTATGTAAATGCACGGTTTCATATTGAAATAATAGTAAACATATACATGTAGCATATACAGACAATACCCATAAAAATAAACACATAAATAATAATGCAACATGTAAATTTATCACACAATTGACACTTATCTTGGTAAGAATATCACCAACTATGTTCAAAGCTTCCATCAACCTCCTAGCCTTAGACCACACTGCTCATCAATCTCAGTAGTGGGTCACCCCCGAGATGGGACTAAACTCCACCCAGGTAAAGGGATTCCTTACCAGGCTAATGGATCATAGACAACAAGAATGACTCTGTCACATGTGCCAACTCAAACTAACAACCTACAATCCCTCATTCCCCACATGCCTGTCCCACCCAGGAAGTGTGCTCCTTCTCTACTCAATAGTCCTTCGACTGCCCCACTTCCTTTCCGAGCTTCAACAACAGGCCAGACAAGAAGTCTTAGAGCCCTGTAGTTATAGTTTAGCATCTTCAGGAAATCAATTCCTAGAAATTCTCTCACCTAGAGAGAAATTGCTCACGGGCTTGACAACCCATCTCTTCAATATCCCACAGGCCTAACAACCTGCTTCTTCAGTCCAACTCCCAAGCTAACCAGCTACATAAACATGTACGGATATAGATATAGGTTCAGGTACATTGATAGGAAGGTACGAAGGATATCTCAATGATTTTGTGAATGATGATGGAGTCATTGACTGAATGATGGAAAATGAACTAATTCCAAACAATATGTATGCATGTCCCCAACTTGACACTTGTCATGTTGGGAGTTACTTTGGCCCACTTGTCCCCATCCTTAGAACTTAGCATAAAATAATTATCCATACTTTATGATTTAAGAAATATTAATATAATATTCCTTTTTGGCTTAAGCTCCCTAGCTTAGCCCCTTTTCCTTAAATTTTATCCCTCTTTCCCTAACTAGTGGAGTTTAGTCCCCCATACTCATTTATCATGGTCGGTCTACG
>SNQJ01S0012351.1:196900-238217 GCA_010110895.2 Picea sitchensis | reverse complement strand
CACTCTACGCGCTGCACCATGCCAAAGTTTACTATGCCCCCACAACGCACCAATACTTTGCGCGCACTATTAACTAAACTATCATGTGACAACATATACCCACATTGTGTGTGCACCAACCAAACTCCTCTGCGCTCTGCTAATACTGTGCACGCTACGCGCACCATTATTATGTGTGTGCAGACCGCGCAATGCTAAATTTAGCGCGTGCACCCGCACACCAACAGTTTTCCATGTGGCACCAAATTTTAGTGCGCGCACCCACACACCAATATTTTTCCGCGCGGCGCCAAAATTTAGTGCGCACACCAGCACGTCAACATTTTTCTGTGCAGCACCAAATTTTAGCGCACACGCCTGCACGCCAATATTTTTTCGCGCGGTGCCAAATTTTTACATATCACAAGATTTTTACTGCACATCATTTCCTCGTGAATTCCACTGCAGAAATTGGGGCTTTTGCTTAAATTTTTCCCAATTTCTACCATAAACATTCTGCAACTATGAAATTTGCTCAATTTCACCCCGATAACACCAATTGAACCTATGCAACAACAAATCGTTTCAGTTTGACATTTATGGAATGAATTTTTCCCAAACTCAAGTCATGAATTGATAATTTTAATTACTAATATCGCTCTAACTGTCATGGCTTCACTGTAACTTCAAATTCGACCAATTCCAGGTCTGAATTTGCTAGAACAAATATTAAACCAAGAATATCTCACCACATGGCCAAATTTCTCAATGTTTCCATGAATTTAACAACAAAAATTGGGGTTTTTTCCCAATTTAGCACAATTGTTGTTACTTTTTTCCATGGACGCTCTGCAATTTGAAATTTGGCCACTTTGAAATAAATCCTCTGTGAAATTTCGCTTCAACTCAACTTGTTCGGCCCATCCAAGCTCAGTGTTGAAAACTGAAGCTCTGATACCATATTGTAACATCCCCGACCACCCATGCCGGGCCATGCTACTCCAGAAAATGCTTTTGTTCTCATCTCAACATACTGTAACATACCCAACATCCAACTGAGCTATGCCACATAAATTTTTTGAACTGCATGCAATTAAAACATATACACACAGAACTATTGTTGAACTTTATATATAAAACTTAAAAAACAAATACATTATGTAAATGCACAGTTTCATACTGAAATAACAATAAACATATACATGCAACATACAGACAATACCCATAAAAATAAACATGCAAATAATATTGCAACATGTAAATTTATCACACAATTGACACTTATCTTGGTAAGAATATCACCAATTGCGTGCAGACCTTCCACGAACCTCCTAGCCTTAGACCACACTGCTTATCACTCTTAGCAGTGGGTCACCCTTGAGATGGGACTAAACTCCACCCGAGTAAAGGGATTCCTAACCAGGCTAATGGATCATAAACAACAGGAATAACTCCGTCACAGGTGCCAACTCAAACTAACAACCTATAGTCCCTCATTCCCCACATGCTTGTCCCGCCCAGGAAATGTTCCCCTTCTCTGCTCAACAGTCCTTCGACTGCCCCACTTCCTTTCTGGGCTTCAACAACAGGCTAGACAGGAAGTCTCAGATCCCTGTAGCTGTACTTTAGCACATTCAAGAAATCAATTCCCAACAATTATCTCACCTAGAGAGAAATTTCTCACGGCCCTGACAACCCACTTTTTCAATCCAACTCCCAAGCTAACCAGCTACACAAACATGCATGGATATAGATACAGGTTCAGGTACAGTGATAGGAAGGTACAGAGGATAGCTCAATGAGTTTGTGAATGATGATGGAGTCATTGACTGAATGATGGAAAATGAACTAAGTCCAAACAATATGTATGCATGTCCCCAACTTGACACTTGTCATGTGGGAAATTACTTTGGGCCACTTGTCCCCATCCTTAGAATTTAGGACAAAATAATTATCCATACTTATTAAGCTCCCTAGCTTAGCCCCTTTTCCTTAACTTTTAGCTCCCCTTTCCCCAACTAGTGGAGTTTAGTCCCCCATACTCATTTATCATGGTCGGTCTACGCGCAACGATGTATTTTATATTAATGATGAGACATATAAAAAAATAGGCTCACTGGTCTTTAACATCTAGGCTCTCTGACCTAATCATCACAAAACTGGCTCACTAGCCTATAAAACACAACATATACACAAAGGCTCCCTGGCCTCAATATTGCACACACTTAAAATGATGTGCGTGGTATCCTAAAATGTGCACACTTCAACATTTTACTGTGCAGTACACATGCACACTATGGCATGAAAGGTGCATACAAAAATGATATCAAACAACTCACCATCTTAAGTACATTTGCATTTTACATTTACAATTGGATTCGGCCTAAGGATATTACAGATCTCCAATATTTTGATGAAAGATCCCAGGGTATTCCCTATGCCTTCCTGTGTTTCCATCTCCCAGAATTATTGCGGTAAAGAGTAAAGATTAACCCAGATTGGTGCCACCGTGAAATCCTCCTTCTCTGGGGTGAACCTCTCTGTCCAGTAGCGAAGGTGGAGACCCGCTGAGTTAAAGAAATAAGGCCCTTCATCAAATACCTTGTTTATATCTGCTAGATTGGTAAAGATGGTTGTAAAGAATACTTTAGATCCTAGCTTTAAATCGACTTGCCCTTTTATTTTCCATCTAGAGCTCACCCACCCCATGAGGGATTTTTTGGATGACCATATGCCCATGAATTTTCCTATTATAGTGTGATATTTCATCTTTTGAATGTAGTTGCTGATATTAGATGAGGTCATTTCATACCTTGTATTTTCCAATGTGCGTGCATGAAAACTGTTCACCTTAGTTATGTCAGATCCATGGCTCTGTAGCTCCACAAACCTGTCCTTTCCATCCTTGCCTACACCCCCCATTTCAGTATCTTTTGGCCGCTATTGTGATTTTCACAACACCGCGTCCTTGAATGTCGACTAATTTTGTTGACTTTTGTCTTGGGATTTCCCCAAGGATTGTGCAAACCCTGGTGATCCCACCCCTTTCGCCTCCATTTTCGAGCCCGAACTCCACTCTCAAACCTTGAAACCTAACCTACCTCGCTGCTCTACCCTATCTCACTCTCCATCGCTCCCCTATCATGATCAAGTTATAGTTAACATCGATGCGCTTTAGGATTAGTATGTCTCGATGTAGTTAATTTATAGTCAGCCCTGGTGTGACAATTTTATTCTGAGACCCGATGTGTTTAATATAGAATGCGCACTGATGCTTCTGTAATAAGTACGTATCGATATGGCACCAACATTATTTTTAGTATGCACTGGTGCGTATAATATAGTAAAGACACCATTGCGTAAATAATATTTAGTTGTACTATGCGTATAATAAACACAACTCACCGGTAAGATAAAAATTTTAGTGCATTGGTTAATATTTCAAACATGAGCATCAATTTTGAAATGATAAATATTATTGTATGTTATACTGTTTATGGAACAATGCATTTTCTCAATAGTACGTGTCGATGCATTATTATAATTAATATGTGCCAGTGAATATGACTCCTCAAAACGCACCAATGTCTATATTATGGCTTTAGTGAGTTCAAAAGAATACAATGCACTGATATGTATATATTTAATTTATTGTTTTTTACAAATTTTCAATTAATTATTTCAAAATCAAATATTTTTTTATAATAATATTGTTTTATATTTATGTCATTGCATTTCGATATAATGATTGCATTAATGAATTATCCAACAAATTAAACCTCTGTTATTTGTATCAATGTAAATCACCCACACATTATTTATTTAGGAACACAACATTTTACAACATTAGACAATGTAATGAAATAAGAAGCCCATTTTATTATATATGAATAAGAGATCCATTGCCATACCAAAAAGGACAACGTAAAGGTCTAGTACAATAATCAAATTGCAACCAATTTGTAATTTTTACACTTATTGGTAACTTGTCCTCATGCAATTGAGACAATATGTTGAGTACATTAAACAAAATCCCTGATTTTCAGAGACAAATGTTCCAAAACATACAACTTGCAGTAACATTCAATTATATTGATTGCCATTCATCAATTGAATTGTTGACATTGCTCGAGTTGCGTGCATGTCTCATTTATTCATCATTTGTAGGTGATATTGTACTTTGGTTTTTTAACATAATGTTATCTTGATGATCAACTTGTTTTTTTTTTTTATGTTCTGCCCCTTCATCTTCCATTTATAAACATAGAAATAAACTGTAATAAGTATATCTACATTTATGTATATAGTAGAATATTCATGATTGTGTAAATAAAAAAGCATACCTTAGCACCAATTCTTTCATAAACAATACATCTTCTTTCAAATCCATGCTTCACGAATTCTCTCAAAATCTCCTTTGATGTTTGCATTCCATACTTTGTTTCTTGCATGTTTAATACGACATGACAAAGCATAGTCGATATAATCAATATAAAATTTTATTGTTTTTTCATTAATTATAAAACAACGAAAGTTAAACAATATAACTACTTACAAATTGTTCAACTAAACTTTCATTCTTCAACATATACTTACAACCCATAGTTAACCCAATTTTGATCAATTCATGAGTTGGCTCCTGTTTGTATGTTAACACCTAGTAGAATACATCCATGGACAATCACTGTAAATTAATTATTTAAATACAAAGATCACAAAAAATATGAAATCTTAAGAAAGGTTGAAAATGTAAATATTCACAAAGTTTGCGACCAACCATTTTATTCATTTTCGTCTTATCTTATGTGATGAATGTATTCTATTTGTTTTTCTTTTTTTTGCAACAAAACAATTGAAAATTAATATTTCATGCGATACTTAGATTCAATGTACATAAAAGAATAAAAAAAATTATTACATACCTCCGATGCACATTGTAGTTGGGATGGCTCCTCTTGCGACAAAATTGTGTTCATTTCTTTTAACATCTTCTTCTACACTTTTTTGGACATCCCTACCGACATGTCTTTGTTTCCCCTTGTTGGTCCCTTGGAATTTTAAAATTCTCCTTGGAAAAAAAGATATAAAAATATTTTTAAGAAAAAAGAAAGATCGTGGTGCGTATATTAAGATAATTTGCACCAAGGCCTTAATAAAATTTGTATGCACCGATGTGTCATACATACATATATGCACTGGTATAATATAACAATGTTGTTGCGAAATTGAAAATGTTTTACAAATTTTTATAATTAGCTGGTGCTTTATGAATTAAGAAAAAACACGGCTTCTTAAGTACTATTTATTACGTATCGTCGAGCATTGAAGAAATTTAAGAAATGGTGATTTCCATTTAAAACATTAGTTTTTCCATTTTAAACTCAACGATGCGCTTTGTAAGCAATGCGCATTGTCGATCACGAAAATGATTTTTAATAATATTTCGAATTGAAATAAAGCGGTGTTGTTTACAAACAAATACACTTCGGTGCACTTACTGTGTACAGAGCACATCAGTCACTGCAAAGGTGTTTTTTAAAAACAAAAAATTGACAACGACAAGACGATTTAGGATCCAATGCAATGAGTGGTTTCATTGCAACGAATAGGAAACACCCATAAATAAATAACAAAACCCTATAAATAAATTGTGCTTAAAAAAATTCTTCTCGTGAAATATAGAAGGAGAAAACAAAAGAACAATCAGGAAATCAGGGCTTCCAATATTGACGGTAACTATGAAACCTTTTTTGTTTGTTTGTGAATGCAATGGAAATTGTTTGAATCAAATAAGAGAATGATCAAGATGATTAATAGAATGAAATCATATACTTGAAGTTTCTCGTCTACAAATTTCTATGTGATCTACAATACTCCTCCTTGAATTTGGCTCTTCAAAAAAATCCACCCACTCGAAAATATTTGCTGATAAATCTATGTTGCACAAATATCCTCTCTAAAATTTGGAAAAAAATAAAACAATGAATAGGCTTTTCCTTTATTTTTCGGCACATTAATGATAAACGCGTGCACTGGTTTTTTTTTTTCCCCAGAAGTTAAGTTTTTTGGTGCATTATTCTATTCGTAGTGCATCGTTGCGGTATGCATAAGGCACCGATTTATTTTCATAATAAATTTCAAAGTATTGATAGTAAGTGCACATTATTTTTCTAACTTGCTTCAGTCAATGCAATAAACAGTTTGAAACACACCTATGCAACATGTAATTAATAACTCACCAGGGTGGTGTGTAAGTAATAACACATTGTAAGACAGTTACATTTGAATAATGCAAATGCAAACATCCGTATTTAAAGTTTGCAAAGGTTTTACTTTGCGGTGGAAATAAAAAAGGTCATTCTTCGATGCTTATCTCAATTAAACGCACCAATGCATTTTGTTTACACACACACCGACACGTTTTCAAATGATAAAGCACATTGGTGGAGGAGAGAGAGTGGGGGAGAGAGGGAAGGGGATACAATGAGTGAGAAAAGGAAGGGGATACAAAGTGAGGGGGTGGGGATATAGCGAGAGAAGGGAAGGAAAAGAGGAAGAGAGTGAGAGAGGGGATGAGCATCAAATTCACATTTACAATGTTCGAGGAGGATATTTTCAGGGATCGAGTAACATTTTCATATTTTTTAAAGATATATTGAGATTTCTTGTATAGCTGGGCGGAACAAAACAACAATATTATAGAAAAAAACAATGATTTTTTAAGTGTGATGTCAAGCTATAAATTTATTCGAAGTTATTTTTAAGTTATATTGTTCTATGCTACCCAAGATGATGGTTTTTGATTCAAATGCATGAAAAAAAGAATTACAATATCAAATGGCCAATTCTTCAGATTCCAACATTGCCTCATTCTGTATCTTTAGAACTCCTACAAGTTCTCTCACGTCGATTGCAGTATGTTTGGATTTTATTGACAATTCATTTATCTCATTGAACTTATGTTATGTATGCAGGTGTAGTTTAATAATTGTTCATTGAATTTTGAAAGATCAAGTTCATATGCTCAAGATATTCCCGTGGTCCCAAAATTCTGTAAGATATTATTAGGAGAAAGATACCACAAGCAAGTGTTTGATGAAAATGGACAAATTCTTTACCCTACCAATCCTAACATGCCATATTCCAGCAACTAGCCTGGGTCAACGATATTACACCATGAATTTGATCTCTTTTATGTAGACATACCCGTAGGGAGTAAGAAAAAGATGTTTAAGTAATTGTGTTTTTGTATTTTCAATGGAACTAATGTAAATGCATTTCTTAATTCAAAATTTGTTTTATAAAGGAGTTGGTTTCATGTTTATTATTGGGAAGAAAATGTCCATGCTTCTAATAAGTGTTTGGTATAATGTTTGAACATATTAAAAGCATCATGTTACTAATATTAACGATGCAATGTTCAATATTTTTACAATTAGGATTTTGATAAGATAAATCATCATCTCATTGAACTTATGTTATGTATGCAAGTGCAACTTAATAATTGTTGAATTTGAAATATCAAGTTCATAAGTCGATATTCTCGTGGTCCCAAAATTCTGTAAGATATTATTAGGAGAAAGATACCACAAAAAAAATGTTTAATGAAATGGACAAATTCTTTCAATTCCACCAATTTTCCATATTCCAATAACTTGTAGCATGAGTCAACGACATTACACCATGAATTTGATCTCTTTATGTGCATTACACCCGTAGGGGAGCAAGAAAAAGATGTTTAAGTAATCAGGTTTTTGCATTTTCAATGGAACTACGTAAATAATTTTTTAATTCAAAATTTGTTTTATAAAGTAGTTGGTTTCATGTTTATTATTGGGAAGAAAATGTCCATGTTTCTAATAAGTGTTTATATATATGTTGAACATATTGCGCATACTAAATACAACCATGCACGTTCAATATTTTACAATTAGGATTTTGATAACTTGTTTTACCATCTACCATCTAATCAAGCCACCCCCACTTTCACGTATGCCGTACGATTTCTACTAATTGAAAAGAGATCGAAGAGGAAGCGTACCGATAATGGCTGAAACAACCACCTATTCAATTATGTCTATGTCCCGAGTCACCAATTCAAAAACTAGACAACAACACTTGTCTTCACATGTCAGGGATGAAATGATATAGAGGTTAAAAGGGATTATATTTCAGGGGATGCCAAGGCCATGGAGGGAATGTTGTTAGATACATTCTAACAAAATGAACTAAGGGATGGCGATGTTGTCGTAGATACCTTCTACGAAAACCTCGAAATCGCCTCACGAACCCACTATTCGGGTCCAATACAAGAGTTCACAGAACACCCCGCTTAGGGACAACAATGTTTTGTACAACTTGAAAGAAATGTAACTAACCATTAAGTCCCCAATTTTTAAGGAATCTGTCATACAATGAAGGAAATGGTTGATTTTATTCATGCTTAATGTTAAGGTCCTAACCCCGCATACCGTAGATCAATGTATTCGATGTAATAAAGGTCAATATTATTGCCTTTCAATAAAATAGAATAAGGCGATGTAAGAAGATTCCATTAGAAGCTTCCGCTTCTAGAATGATCTTCCTCAGATGCTTCTCTTAATAGACATACCTAGTATAAATAAGCGGTCGAGGGTATGAAAACCCTATTTGAGATTATTATTGTAACAAAGCACCGCCGATTGAGTAAGGTTTTCCCCTCTAAGAGGCCTGTGAACTTTTCTTTTTGAATCAAAGTGCTGTTTCTATTGTTGTTCTTATATCATTTCCGCCATTGTGGAGATTATGCTAGATACTTTACCTATTTTGCCATTTCTAGCATTTTATTTCTGTCTCGCATATTTTATATATCCGTATTGCAAGTGTATCAAAGCACTTTCCTTGGCGTGAAATTGTGGGTATTTTTTCTAGGGTAGAGACGACTCACGCCTTTTAAGCCATACAAAGGTCGTTACGCATAAACCTCGCGTTGAGGGATTCATACACGCGAAAAATACAAGTGGTTCTGCTGCGATATCTTTGGCCACCCTGTAACCCTCGCTAGAACCCCCTTCGAAGACGTGACAACACTGTGTACCATCGCCTAGATTTCCTGAATCCCTTTTTATATAAACCTATCGGTCGTCGGATCGCTATAGTGTCACCGGTGAACAACACCCGTGAAGATACTCTCTAGTACCGTGGGTAGTCGGGTAGTATGGCTAAGGGTTCGCCTATCCTCCTTAGTTAGTGCCCCCGATATTGGGTCGAGTACTACCGTTGGACCCTACAAGACGATATCGTAGAGCTATAGCACAAGGCAAACCCTGTCTGTAGAACCCTTGAATACTTTAACCCTTGGGGAACATAAACATAAAACAAATTAAAACAACAGATCTATTGTCACATATATGTGTGTTCGAGTTGCTAAGTAAATACATATTTATTTTGGTTAAGAATTTGGGGATTTTAGCACCGCAACATTCTTCGCACTCAAAGTATAACTCGCAAACAAAAAAAAAATTGAAATTTTTTCACCATTATTTGAGACCTATTCCATTAGATTAATCTCTTCTCCTTTATCACTTTCAGGTATCATTTTTCTGTAAATTTCCTAATTCTTCACCTCCCTTTCGCCTTCAATCTATTCTCAGCGGCCCATACTCCATAGTTAAGAACCGGAGTCTCGCTTCAACACCTTGCAATCTAGTTTCCTCGAGACCCAACAAGAAGTGAAACAACTCGCTACTATTGCCTCCCGTGATACATCCATCGATACCACCATAAATGCATCCATAAATGTATCCATAAATGCATCCGTAAATGCAGCCGCAGAAGTCCCAATGGCGGAAGTCAAACACAAACCGACTAATTCATTTGAATTTGTTCAGCATCACTCACACTAAACTCAAGATCCTCACCATGGTTCTCTTTCCCATGCACATTACAAAGATCATAGAAACTTTCTTCCCATTCTCTTTCAAAATTCTATCACTTTCGAAAGGGTCATACGCCTTCCAAGGGTGGATATAACTAAATTTGATGGCTCTGACCCCATTGGTTGGGTCACCCAAATGGAACACTATTTCACAACATTGATCAAGGATCTTGGCTAAACTCCTATGATGGTGTTCTCCATCTAGATCAAGAACGGCAATGGTGGTAATGGAGAAAAAAAACTTCCACAAGGGTTATCATTGGACCCAATTTGTTGCGAAGCTTTATGAACGCTTTGACACCGACACCAACCATTTGTGCCTTTTGACAAAATTGAAGCAATCGTGCACAGTCGAAGACTTCATAGAAGGCCATACCTTGGATACCGCTTTCAACAGAGGCATGACCATGCTTTCTTCGAGAGTGTTTTATTAGTGGCCTGCTGAGGAGATTTGAGCCCATGTCCTCATGGATCGCATCTAATGACTTCATGGAGGCTACTAAAAAGATAAAGAAGAACATCAAATTTTTCCTCTCAAAACCATAATCCTTTCCTTTATCCCTTCGGCCCAAACTAGTAAACTCCCACTACTCCCTTCTTCTCGGCCTCCCCATTAAAGATCCAAAAAAAATTGACTAGGGATGAAATGAATGACAACCAAAGGCCTCTCATATAATTGTGATGACAAATATTTCCTACACAAATGTAAGGAATGTACCCTTTATGGCCATCCTTCCTCAGGATATTCCGGCAGACGTTTAATACCCCCAGCCCGAGTCACCAGAAATCATCACCATAAACCCTCTCGAAGTGGAACCCATCATCTCCCTCAACGCCCTCACCGGCTCCCAAACCCTCAAGACCGGTTACATCATAATCAAAGGTCATTATTCTCGTTGATAGTGGCAACACCCACAATTTTATTCATCATCAAGATTGTCTAAGAAACCCATTGCTATATCCATTGGCCAACAATTTCCAAATCATGAGATTGCCAATGGCGGTTCATGAAATGCGCGCTCGCGGAGTCTGCATCTCCAAATCGGTGACTACCACCTAAAATCCTACATGTTTTCTATTGACATGGGTGGTTTTGACATTATGTTGGGTGCAGATAGGTTAAGGACTTTGGGTCCCATTCTCATGGATTTTCAGAACTTAACCATGCAATTCACTAAGGAGGCTACCAATATAAATTCCAGGTCATCACCTCTAGTTCAATTCCAGGTCATCACTTCATCGCATGGAAAAACTGCCAAAAAAAAGGTCATTCTGGGTGTCATTGCTCCAACTCCATGCCATATAAGCCACATAGACACCCCTAGTGCCCTAAGACCTCCAAGCCCTCCTTTCTAAACATCAATCGGTATTTTCCACTCTTCTTCCATCTGTTCATGGCGATCATACCATTCCTCTTGTCCTGTGAAGCCTTCCCAATATCCGGCCCATATCACCAACAATTCCCTTGCACAAAATGAATTGAAAAAGGTCCAGAAACCTCTATCACAAAGATCATCCGGCCCGCACAGCCCTTACTCATCTGGTCAGCCATGGTAATCAATAAAGAAGGTTCTTGGATAATGTGTCCCGAATTTCCATGTTTCAACAAACCGACCATCAAAGACAAATTCCCCAATTCCCTGTCATTGATGACCTCGATGAATTGAGGCACCACCTCTACCAAACTTGATCTTCACCGCTATCAAATTAAATATCGTGATGAAAGAGGCCTCCACATTCCCAAGACCGCCTTTTTTCACTCATGAGGGCTATTACTTGCGGAAGCCGTCATGCCTTTGGTTTGTGTAATGCCCTCCACCTTCCGTGAGTCCTCATAAACCTTCCTTTTCTCTTCTACTTTGTCTTAGTTTTCTTTGATGATATCCCTCATCTATAGCAAAACCCGACAAACGAGGCCATCATGGACTGCTCTACTCTCTTAGTACCAACTTTTCCCGAAACAACTAAATGTGCTTTTGGTGCCTCGTGGCAGAATACTTAAGTTATCCGGTGGGAAAGGATGGCATCAGGGTGTATCCTAAAAGGATTGAAGCTATAAAAGATTGGCCGCACCCAAAGAATATCAAAAGATTATGCGGATTTTTTAAATTTCGTTGTGGTAGTGCCATCGCTAGTTCATTAAGAACTACTTTAAAGATTGCAACACCTCTCACTCTACTCTCCTCTAAAAGAACTCTTCACTTGGACTCCGGCACGCCGAATCTTTCAAACCTTTGAAGACGCAATTTTCATGTGCACGACTCTCGTTTTGGCCCTTCCCGACTTCAATAAGACTTTAGGTTGGAATGTGACACCTCGTGGAAAGGAATCGACACCGGCCCTTATGTAAGATAATAACCTTTGGCTTTCACTAGCAAGCAACTGTTCGAAAGGAAATGGCAAACCTATTTATGAAAGAAATGTTGGCACTTCTGCATGTCGTTGAGTTGTAGCTTCCTTATCTCTTGGGGCAACGCTTCTTAGATTAATAATGCACTCATCAAAGCCTCGGCAATTCTCTCGTCAACGATTCCTCCCCTGAGCAACAAAATGGGTGACTAAGCTCTTTGATATGATTATGAGATCATTTACAAGAAGGGCAAAGAGAATGTCGTGACGGATGCTAATCGCCTCTAGCCATGAAGACGGCGATCCCTCTTTTCTTCCTTCATTGTACCCGATTGACTCCAAGTTGTGCGCTAAGAATGGCTTCAAAGATCCCAAAAGTTCGCATTTGATCCAACAATTGCAGTCGAATGCTCCAGTTTCCCCAGGGTTTTCTTGGCTCCATGATGAACTTCAGTACAAATTTTGTTTGTATTTAATTAAACAATCTAAGCTCAAATCCACTGTATACTTTCTCGAGGCTTCATGCTACACCCACAAGGGGCACTCAGGGTTCACCAAAAACATATGACCGATTCAAACACTCTTTCTTCTGGGAAGGTATGAAACAACATCTCCGGTAATTTTGTCATCGAATGTGAGGTGTGTCAACGCGACAAGGGAGAAAATACCAACCTGTGAACCTCCAACCCGATTTCACCTTCTATTTGGAAGGATATGTCTATGGACTTTATTACGTGCTTTCCAAAACGGGAATAAATCAGCCATAATGGTGTTGGTGGATCACCTTCCGTATGCTCATTTTTGTGCTCTTTCACACCCATTTATCATCGCATCCATAGTGGCTCAAATTTCATGGACCAGTCTTCAAGCTTCATGGCATACACTTATTAGCCGATCGACCCAACTTTCACAAGCAATTTTGCAAGAACTATTTAAGCTACAAGGCACACACCGTATCTCGCCTCGGGCTTATCATCCCTGCATCTGATGGTCAAATGGAAGTTGTCAACAAGTGTTTGAAACATATCCGAGGTGCTTTGCCTCCTAAAACAACACCAATGGGCTCAATGGTTACCCCTCGCATCGGTGGTAGCACACTACATACCATACAACCACTTGCATGACTCTTTGAAGCCGTATATGGACATAAGCCACCTTCAGCTTCTCATACTCACTGTGTACCTCGAAGGTCAAAGCGGTTGACCAAACACTTACAACCGAAAGTGGATATCCTTTGTACCCTTTAAAGAGAACTTGGTCATGGTAACATAATAGAATGAAGCAAAGAAGAGATCAAGGTCACTCCAAACGCCAATTTGCAAAAGGGGAACATGTGTTTTGAGACTTAAACTATATATAAATCCTCAAGGTCGAAAGATTGTCGTAAGTTAGCACCCAAATTTTATGGCCCTTACACGCTTCAAGCTACATGGGACAAAGTTTCATATCGCCAGTTCCAGCCACTTAAGCTACATCTGCTTATGTTTCATGCTTGAAGAAGGTGATTGGAACCAAAGCCAAATTCAAACCAACCTCCTTCCAAAGTTAGCCTTGAAGAAGGATCCATTTGCTACAACCACAAGAAGTTTTGAACCAGCGTGAGCATCGTCTACGTCAGAGAACCATCAAGGAAGTGTTAGTACAATGGAAAGATATGAATCCAACAGACACCACTTGGGAAACAACCACCATTCTGCAACAGCTTCCACATCTCAAGCCTTGAGGACAAGGTCGTTTTTACATGGACATGCAGGTCCCAACCCGCATTACAGGTAGATCAATGTATTCTGGATGTAATAAAGGTCAATATTAATAAGGCCTCATCAAGAATAGAATATAGGATGTAAGAAGACCTAATAGAAGCTTCCACTTCTAGAAGGATCTTCCTCTATATGCTTCTCTTAATAAAACATATTTAGTATAAATAAGGGGTTGAGGGTATGAAAACCCTAGCTTGAGATTTCATTGTATCAGAAAGTTAACGTCAGATTAGAGGTTTCCTGAAGAGGCATGTGAACATTTCTTTCCTAATCAAAGTGCTATTTCTATCGGTTGTTCTTATATCATTTTTGTTATTGTGGAGATTATGTCGATTATATTACTCCGTTATTTTTTTCATTTCTAGCATTTTATTTTGTTCTACAAGATATTTTATATATCTGGCATCTTGCATAATGACAATGTAAATTTCTACTTCCCACTAATTGTAGGTTATTCAAAGATAAGGTACTTCCGAGTGATAATCGCTTACCCGATAAATACATAGAGGCGAGCAAATGTCAAAAATGTTGGGTGTTGAGTACATATCATACCATGCATGTCCGAATGGTTGTATTCTATATAGAAATAAATATGTGGACAAATACATATGTCCAAAATGTGGGCACGACAAGTACCCTAAATAAAACAAGGGTAAGGAACATGGTCCTCCTCATAAGATATTGACGCACATGCCTATAATTCCAAGGATTCAAAGGTTCTTTCATTGCAAAAAATTAGCTATACAGGGTGGCATGCCTCACATAGAAGTTGCTAGGAGTTATGTGAATCCCAACGTGATTCAATAGCTAGGAAGCATATATAGGATACATGGTCTAATTGATCCAGGGTACGGCGCACACCCATCTTTTCCAATTTGCTCAAAACATTTTTTTGGCAATTTTGGCAATTTACTATTTTAGCGCTTTTAACTCGGGCCATTTTGAGGGGCTTCCAATGAAGGTTTTTCAAGATCGAGGTTTTGATTTATATTCGAAGGCATTATTGAGCCCCTCAAAATGAATCTCCTCGATGATACCTTCAACTTGTATTATCATGTCACTTCCAAACAAAGATCAGAGCGCTGTTACACCTCTGCTTTAGTTGGATACACCAAACTACCCAAAACGGGTCCACATGTCCTGGCTTTCATTCCTAGTTAGGCTCTTTGGATTCTATTTTGCAAAAAGGCCCTTTGGAGCCTTATTTTAAAAATCATCTTCAGATATGCAGTAGCAGACACATCTCTTCTTAGAGATAAACTAACACCATTCTAGTTTCAGTCTTCACTCTCAGACTTTACGTAGCCTTTATACATTTTCGGCCATTAATAGAAAATTGTGTATTAATCTATATCTTTGTTTATGGTTTCATCTTTTATACATTTATTTTATATTATATTAAAAAAAAAAAAAAAAAAAAAAAAACATTTCTTTATTATATCTCCTCTCTTATTTCTTGTCGTAGTACCAATCTAGATCAATGGTATCGTAGTAGTCTGCTCCTTTGATTGTTTTTTAGTGTACGTCCTAATTTATAACTGAGTATAGAACTTTGGGTCTTGAGATTGTCTCTCTTGAATACAATCTCTCTCACACATCCAAGAAAATCTCCATGGTGGGTACAGCACAAAACGATAGAACAAACAATTCTATTAATTTGGTGCTTGAGCAAGTGACATAGGGACTAATGGGATGAAGAATTTTACCCACATCCTTCAACGCCAGTCGACAAGCACAATAAGAACTATTCATCAAGCGACCACTTTGAGGCACCTTGGCTCTCGTTACTCCACTTTTTATATTCTACATTTGAAGGTTAGATAGAGGTAGATGCCCTAGAAAATGGTTAAATCTCGCTAGAAGGTTATTTCTCTGCTCATAATTTCTCCCATTTGTGGAAAATATCACCTTCACACTCCTTAAGGATCTCCCCATGTCAAACATCGGTGGCAAACCTACTGGGATCAAATTTTCACATATGAGTCTGGAATATATGGGGCCCGGGATTTCTTGTGAATGCGAACGAACAAGATACCCCTCGTTGGCAACTATGAAGACCAATACATGAGATGGAACACGCCATGCTAGCAGAGGGGCTGCGACTATAGAGTTCACCAATACCTTCCATACCTTGGCGCATCAAGTTCGGTATCAAAGACTCTGAATGAATTTTGGTTTTGAAATACCGTGGGCTCTACACATATACATCCAACCTAAAATGGATTTTCCTGACATCTCATCACTCAAATATTGCTTATCGCATATGTTGTTGAGATCGAAAGCGTAAATTTGCCACTAGAACAAATGAGAGTTCAGGGTTTAAAATCCACAAAACCAAAGTATGATAAAGATGACCCTAATAAATAGTCTCCCAAAAGCCACCCAAGCCATAGGAAAAGAAGGTCACTTAAAAGATGAAGAAGGACTCTAAAATGGTGTGATTTCCACAAAATCTCCCGGCACAACAATCGAAGGAATGTCACTCAAAAAATCATTGTTGGTTGAGAAGAAATATCCAGGGTCAGATGTTGACTCAGAATATGATTAAGAAAATATTGATAGAAGATAGATCATTGATGTGGAACCCAATGTTACCATCGTTGCCACAAAGGTCTATCCATAGGAACTAGAGGATCCTGGAGAGGGGGAGTGCCCTTTTCATTTATAGATGTGGGTGGAAGGGGACCCCACTACATTTTACATTGATAGTGGAAGCTAGAAGAAACTCACTGAGGTCGCTTTCAAACAAGCTTGGGATTGTCGACAACACTATACCTACAACCATATTAACATTAGGTGGCTCCACCAAGGATGAGATCTTGTGTCAACAAAGTTACTCAAGGCGCCATCCAACCCTTCAGCATGAGGTATTATGATGTTGCCTCGCTTGGATGTCCAGGATGTTATCTTTGGGCCAACCATATATGTGGAAGCCATGCTATCTATGAATCTCCACCCCGTAGTGTCATCATAATTGGGGTCATATCTACATGATACCAAAGGTGTTCCAACACGTCCCACCTAAAAATGCCGCTAGCAGGTATCTCATACTACAAAATTCAACTTCTTCACACCGCTCGCAGCAGGAACAAAAGGATACTACAACCACTACAACTTCGCTCCACCTTTCTATCCAACAAAAATAGGTCGACAAGAATGCAACAAATCACAAATAATCATTCTTCACCCAGACATCTCATAGCCCAACTAGTTGAACAACAAACCTTCGCCAATATAACAAAGTTCATGACATCCTTCCACAACACAACGCCTGAATAAGGGGGCAAACAACACACCAAGATTCAATCATTTTCCCCTCCTTCCGAACCGTACCTGTAATGTATACCATTGCTTCCTAATGAGGTGGATTGATCTAGGATACTGTGGCCACCTGCCCTTCATTTGCTCAGTTGCCTTCCGGCAATTTTGGCTATTTACTATTTTTAACATTTTTTTAACTTTCTAGGCCATTTTGAGCCTAAATGAAGGTTTTGGGATAAATATTCTCACTATAGATAAAGGCCTGATTGAGCCCCTAAAATGAATCTCCTCGACGATACCTTTTCCAACGGAAGCACGCTGCCCCAAACACAGATTGTATGCCAAAGTTACACCCCGAGGAATTGGATACACCAAACTACCCAAAACGTAGTCCAAACCTGCTGGATTTTCATCTTCCTGGGTTAGGGTTTGGATTTTACTTATGATAAAAAATGTCTTTGGAGCCTCATTGTAAAATCATCTTCTTGCTAATTCCCAGAAGCGCATTGACATTTCTTCTAAGAGATAAGATGCCACCATTCTAGATGGTAGTCTTTCACTTTGTATTTCACAGTCTCTTTACAATTCTTCAATTAATAGAAATCTTGTAATATTAGGCTCCTGTTTATGGTTACATATTCGATACATTTCTTTATATTATTGGATATCCAAGATATCTCTCAGACATTTATTTATTATATCTCCGCTTCATTTCATGTCGAAATAATTGATCAACGATAAATTCAAGGATGAAGTACAAATCCTCTGATTGAGCATAGCTATGGATTGAGTTAACCCGTATTCCCTCTAAAACATGAATTATTATGTTTCTCCAGTGGTAATTATCAATAAAAATATCCCCCATGGTTTTCTATGAAGAATGAACATCTTATGTTGGCTCTATAGTTCCGGGTAAAAGACAAGTAAGAGAATGGATGTCTACCTCCTAACCACCGGATCACACTTAAGAAATTATGGAAGGGATACATGTATATGATGTATCAAGACCCATCCCAATGGAGAGGTATTTACATTATATGGCATATGTGATTACACAACACATGATTATCCACTTCCACTAGGAGTTTTCTTTGGTAAGTGTGTTCATTGATTTGTTTATATTTGTAATTTTATTTGGCATACTTCATTTGCTGCAACTATATTTTTGACACTAACATGTTATGTATACAATAACATCACAGATCTTGTAACAGTGTACTCTATCATGGATATAAATGTTTTGGACCTTCTATAAAGACTAGGTGGTCTAATGACCTACACAAGTCAACGTATGACTGTTCAAGGGTATTCCTCACATAAGACCACCCTTATAGAAGAGTTTCATCCAATTTCAATGGTAAACCAAAGAGAACTCAAAGACCTAAAATAATGACAACGATGGATTGGAATAGGGAATATGACACACAGAAGGAGAAGGAAATGGAAGAATTGTTTAATTCAAATGCGGAACCTATGTTTGATGATTCTAAATTTTTTGACAATCATGTTGAGAGGAAAAAATTCCCATTGGGATGAAAAATGAAATCGTGAATTTATGAGCTCCTCATATTGGAAGCATCTTAAGATTGACCACTTACTAGATACTGTGCATATATTAAAAAATGTTTCATCTTCTTTATGGAGGCATATATCATGGAATAAAAGAGACACAATGGCTATTAGGAGATATCTTATTGCTTCAAAAACTAAAAAGAGACATTGGCCAATAAATAAAACCAGATGAGACGCTGGTCACTCTTGGTCTTTTAAAGAAGGTGATGTCCCATGGGTTTTGAAGAAAGATGATCTTTCTATGGCGAAGAATGTTATATTGGGTGTGAATGCACCTTCTTTATATGGGTCAACTCTGTGATGTTGCTTCACTATAGATGGGAATTTATCAGGGTTGAAATCACATGACCATTTGAACCTTCTAAGGGTATGTATGTTGAATGCATGATTATTTCGGTTCTATACTGATGTCGGTAAAAATATGTTATGCACTCACAATTTATGGAAATTAATGATGCGTGTGTCTATTTTGTAGGGTCACTATCCTTTGTTTGTGCATGGTTTTGTGAACCATGAATTCCCCCAGGACCTGCAACATGCCATATTGAAATTATCTGCATTTGTATGTTGGATCACATCAAGGGAGATTCATATGGATAGCATTCCATGGTGGCGCCAATAGATAGTTGAGATTGTTTGTATGCTTGAGAAGAAACTACCCACAAGTTTTATGGATTTGCAATTCCATCTTCTAATTTACGTACCAAATGAGGTTAAATTAGCGAGGTGCTTTCATGTCGTTGGATGTTCTTCTTAGACATGTACATGTAAAAGTTGAATGGGTTTGTTCGGCGAAGGGAAAAACCAAAGGGCTCTATGGTAGAGGGCTACATAGTATACAAGTCATTCTATTATGCCAATGAGTACATCAATCAAATTGACGACACAAGGGGTAGTTGTTTGGGATGACCATCAAGATGAGGACAAAAGGGAAGGGGAGCTACTCCAAACGAATGGAAAAGGCGCTTGATAAAGAGTAAGTCAACTATATTTTGTCAATTTAGTAGAGAGAAATTGCTTACATTGAAGTTGATAATATATATTTCATCCCATGCTATTTGTTTTTAATTCTTTTATACATCAATGAATTTAGAAAATTTGATGCCATCAATAAATTCATTCTTTAAGTTGATAATATATATTTTGTCTCATGCTATTCGTTTTGATTTTTTGTATACATCAACGGATTTTCAAATGGATGCCATCAATAAATTCATTCTTTACAACGCGGAAGCGACGTGACCATGGGTTGTGCTGTATGAAGAGAAAAGAATGAATGGGACGGTGACAGGGAAGCATTTAGATGGTTGAATGGTAGAATCATGCCTTATCTTGATCATTTAAAATAAAACATGCAAAAAAGATGTCCCAACAGTTGGGTTGTTGACCAGATAAAAGAGAAATACRCGGTGTCCAGTYGTAACCCACATGGAGAAGATCTRGATGCACTAAACATAAGGATTAGGTGTGGTAACTATGTAATAACCTCTCTAAGTACTACATTCTATTTATAATATTACACATTTGAATTGTAACATGTATTATGTTTTTATTAATACTTCGGTTATTAGACATATGACACCGCCCCTTGTTCACATTTTTACAGGTGCATCTATTCCCATCTATGTCCGCATATGGACATCATTTTCGCACTGAGTATGATGATGGAGGACACATCACACAAGATTGTGGAGTAGAGGTTGAGTTTGACAAATCTAGTCATTCTAGCCACCGTGATGAAAACCTGATAGAGGGGAAGTTAGGTTACATTGGAAAGATACAAGAAATCATGCAAGTGGACCTCTCATTGTTTCAATGTGTTATTTTTTGTTGCAAGTGGTGGGATACCTTCGACCAGAGAAATGTAAAAGAAGACTGTGATAGTGGGATAATATGTATTAACTCTAAAAAAATATGGGTTGAAAGTAAGGAGCCTTATGTTTTCCCTAAACATTGAAACCAAGTGTTTTTTACCCAGATGTGTTGGATGGGGATTGGTGGTTCGTACTGAGACATGCTCCGAGATATAAATATATTTTTGAGAACAACAATGTTACAATACCAAGCGAGGAAGATAATCAGGGTGATGGCAATGAAGACTGATTTCATGTAAATGATTTATTTGGGCATTTATATTGTGGATGTGTCATTTTATTATGGGTATCTATAATGGGAAACTACGATTTTTATTTCCCCTTCATTTTATAATTATGTTGGATATGAAAAGTTAACAACCATTTACAACCACCATATTGAAAATACATTAAATAGACGTACATGCATAATATTTGGTTTTGATATATTTTCATTGTCATATTTATTGTTTATTATAGCAAATTTATGTTGTATTGTATTAAAATATGTTTATGTTAACCTTTGGATTACTAAGCATTAATTGAAATATCACAAAGTTGGTGGTGTACAATAGTAAATATTTATTTTAAATTATATTTTATTTAACGAAAAAATGAATATATTAAAATATTCAAACCTCAAAATTTTTATTGTTTGAGAAAATCAAAATTCAAATAAATATATACTTACTTTGATGGAACTTCTAAGGACAATTCCAACAAAATCACTTCGTGCAACATCTACAATACTTGTATACTTGGCATTACCAACTTTGATGGCATTCCCCACCTTAACTAGTGCAACTATCATGGCCTTCACCTATTCCACTCCATCCTTTAGTTTTATAATCATATAAACCTATATTAATAATTCTTTTCACATTCTCCTTGAAATAAGTGTCAATATGTGAAGGACATGGAAATTCTAAAAGAGTTTTTTTCTAGAGCCTAGTCAGAATTAAGGAAAATGTTAATGATCCATACTTATCTAAAAGTATAGAATCCTTTGTCAATTTTACAAATTCTTAAAATACTAATTATAAAATGTGGGGTGATATTATTTTTTAATAAAAAGATTCATAAAGTTTGTATTAGAGTAAAACATTGTAAAACCATTTCAATGAAAATGTATTATTATTCTCTATATTTGTTATTTTAAATTTAATTGAATAAATTTCATATACTATAAAAGTTTATAATAGTTGGATAATATAAATTAATAAAATTGGTGGAAGAATGAAATATTAATAAAATGTAATAATTGTTATTTTAGTAAACAATTATATCATAACTTTGTCTTGTAATCTTTGAATAATAAAAACTAAAAAAATAGCATTATTATTACATCATCAACATTATCATCAACGAATAATTATGGTATAATGTTATTATTATAAAATATGAAAAAACATAAATATCCATATCATAATCATTTCACTCATCATATTTAAGTATTTTTTTTTCTAAACACATTTAATCAACATGTTGTATCGTGTTGGACAACAAACAATTCACCTTGAACAACAATTAAACATTATATGGCATTATTGGTTATAACTTATTGCAATTATAATCCATATTTAAACGCTTTCATAAAATTAAAGTTAAACATTATATGACAACTATAAATTTAAATGAGTGATACATATCAAATTTCACTTAAACACAAAAAAATCATTAACAATGTTCATCATTAGGATACTCATATTACATTTTATAAATCAAACAACAACAACAACCATAACATTATTTGAAAAACATGATATACATGAGCAATATACATATGAATATACATGACAAACATACATCTCAAAAAAATCTCCAATAACATGTCATATATGGATCTCGAGTCAAATATAAAACAATCAGTATAAATGCCAATCAATACCACTACTAGCTAGGTCCACCACTAGAGTCAGGTGCATCAATGTCTCTACTACTAGAGGTAGATCCTCTATCAAGAACAACTATCCCAGAAACAAATGTCGACATAAGTGCACTATCAATTGTCTCTATATCAATATCATGAATATGTGCATAAAAAATACCCGATGTGATCATAGTGTCCAAAGCATTAGAATCTTGTGACACAAGTGGAGGAAGAAGAGGAAGAGGGGGATCAGTGGATGATGACACATGTGGAATAGGAGAAAAACAATGATTGGCGGATGGTGACACAAGCAGAGGAAGAGTGGAAGAGGGTGAGGAGGAGGATCAAGCATGGGTATAAGTTCAAACACATGTGGAGGACAAACAAGAGGAGGAGGATAAGACATGGATGAATGATCAATAGATGCTACAACCGACTCATGTGGAGGAGAATAAGGAGGACCATGTGTTGGAGTAGAGGATGTGGATGGCTTTGCTAATGAGCTAGATGTAGTGTGATCACGAGCACTAGCTCTCAACGTATTGATGAGGCTGACCACACGAACAATATGATGCATCAACATCGTCATGTAATGAGGCAAACACCTCCATGTAGTAGAGATCACCTCTACCTATAATATGTCTCTAGGGATATAGGTACCACTCCATGACTAGTCATGACACAACATAGCTCATCTGCCACCTCTATCTAGACTCTCGTATCCGATCCACGTGGCATGTGGGATCTCTGTATTACTGAAGGATGCTTGTCTGCCTCCTCCATCACATCATCCTCATGTTTGGGAGGTGCATCCCCAACATATGTGCCAATATATTCAAAACAATAAACAATAATTATAAGATAATTGAAACAAAATGTTATAATAAATTACATGTGCATTAAATAAGACATAAAAATATGAAAACAAATTGATGAAAGAATAACAATAATATTACCTCTCTCATCTGGTGGCTCCTCTAAGTAAATCATATGTTTGGACATTCTCTCCAATCTATCCTTGCATACAGGTACTCTACAATATCGAGGACATTATCATCCTTGCTAAGCAATAAATCAAATACTGCCCTTCCCACTGAAGTAATGAGAAACTTGGACTGGCCCCTCTTGGGCATCAATGCCCCCACATGTGCATACACACATCAAACATAGGCCTAGAAGGAAAGTGGGGTATTGTTGGCTGAGTGGCATGAATCCTCTTAGAAAATAGTGTATACAACTCAGACACGAATGGGAAGAATCTCATCTTGGACAAAATAGAGTGACAATGATATAATGCACGGAAAAACTGTCTCAAAAAACCATCCTCCCACCTAATCAATAAGGGCTCCCGTAATAAACTATCTACATAATACAACATAGGGAAACTAATGTGCTTCCAATTAGAGCTATACTATGACAGTGACGAGAGGATATAACACACACCTAACATCCTCTCTCTCAAATGCACATATTCTCAGCTCACCACCTTTAACTTGGAACTCTGAAGCCAAAGGAATATCCAGACTAACATATCTCTGCACATATGCTAGCTGGGTCTCTCTTGCAACACCAAGCGGTAACACAAGGAAATGGGGAAAACACACCCCCCTCCTATACAATCCAATGAAAAAATAGACATCCTCCTTTGTGGGATGATACCACATATCTAGACAGACCTTGAACCCCTGTCGTGCATGATCCCAATGACGTATCAACAACTGTAACAATAAAAAGTCCCTCCTAAGGGATCTACCCTCTTGATAAAAAGTCCCTATACCTCTCCTCGACTTCCCACTCACACACAAAAGCATACGTCTTGACCTGCCACCGCTGATGCAGGAGCATCACTCAGTCATCAAGCGATCCAGCGCGTGGAGCAAAAAGAACAGCTGGACAACGCTAGCACACATTTTGAAATGCTTTGGAAATTGTTGCCCCGCTCTTTAATGAAGTCATTCATAAAGAAGCGCACTTGTATTGTAAAGGGGACCTTGAGCCTTTAAGCTCTCGTCCTTAGGTAGATGAGGCATTTAATAGATTTAATGTAAAGTAGATAGGATATTAAATTCTAGATTTGATAGCTTTAGAGCTCGAGAGGGAAACATGATATAGACACCCTCCTTTGTACATTGTATGATGATGAAGCAGCATTGCTGAAGAGCAGAGCAGAGAATTGTATGAAGAACACCCATGTACAAAGATTGAATTAATAGGATAAAGCTTTGATTCAATTCCATGGTTATGTGCTATTTCTTTGTGTGTTGATATTTTGCTTATGAGTATTGCTTCCTATCATGCATTTGCTTTTATATGATGTGTATGTGATCTCATGGTTGATTTGAAATCTGAGAGACTGAGTAAATGAGTTTCAATTGTTTCTGTAAGTGAGCCAGAAAATTCCTACAAGGAGTGCAGTTGAATTTGTCCGCAAGGAGTGCATGACTGCAGGGTTTTACTTAGAGAAAGCTTTTGTTTCCATTCATCTCAGAGGTGCAGGTTGATACCGGAGCTGTGCAAAGGCGTGCAAAGGCTGGACGAAGACTCAAGGTTGTGATTCTGAGCAAAGAATTAAAGAATTTCTGCTGCAGGAGTGCGCAGGATTGAAGAGTTCCAATACTTAGCCGTATTTGGAGATTTTCCGCAAGGAGTGCATGCAACAAGTCCTCATAAAGACTTGTAAAGCGAGGATCAGCTCAAAATAGATAGAACCTTTGGGATCTCACCAAGCGGGAACGGAGAAAGTTCGTGCCAAGGAGAGTTTCAAGTGGAAGCTGCAAACATGGGTTTAGAGAACAAGTCCCGACAGGAATCCTTTGTTGCTTCAAAGGAGCATCAAGGAGGAGGAGTCGACGACTAGGATTCACCGGACATATTAGCGAAATCCCGCCAGCCATCAGATTCCAGGAAAGTTGCGCAGGGTTTAAGTGTGGGTGCACAGGGAGGAGAGTCATCGGGACTCGACTCATCGGGATATCAGAGTTTCCGTGGTCGTGGAACTCTTATATGATGAAATCGCGATTAGCGATTTCCCGAGAAGATCAAAGCCATTGATCTCAGTGGAGAGATGTGGCGCAAGATCCCGAAGAATCAGGGTTCGACACTTCGGAACTCTTGGTGTCGAAAGAATCACAAAGAATTCGTGAGACTCTGAATTGCGACGGGTCCCACGGTGATAGCGTGTGGTATTGACGGGTGGCATCGCATATCGAAGTTCGGGACTTGGGAGGTCCTGTGAAACGGTGCCACAGGAATCGCGAATTTTTGAATCGCGAAATCTCGATTTCCATTTAGAACGGGGACCACCGGTGTCAGAGAGAGAGGACAGGTGGCATCGGGATATCGGGAATCGGGGATTGTGTTGCCGAATTTAGAACTCGCTACTGCGCGAGGTCCGATTTCCCGATACGACAAGGGAGATCATTGAAGACCATTCTGTGGGTGCGAGAACTTTCGATAAGGGGGTTTAAGAGCAAATTCAGCTCTTCAGGCCAGTGAAGAAGAAGGTCCTGGTGATCGCGATCATTCTCCGAGGACTGGGGAAGGTTGCACCAAGTGGTATCAGAGTGGGAAGTATTTTATTTTGGTAGCAGAGAAGAGGATTCATCATGCCGCCCAGGAGAGAAAGGAAATCACCCGGTCCGGAGGACAGGGATGCGCGAAGAAGAGGTAGGCCAGCAGGAAATCCAGAAATGGAGTGCCAAATGAGAGATCTCCGAGCAAGACTCGAGGAGATGGAGACTGCACAGAGACGCGGAGTTAGCGCAGGGGATCTTAGTGATTCCGAAGTGGAAGAGGAAGTTGGACATGCAGAAGAAGTCGCAGCAGAAGATGCATCAACCGAGCGGTTGATCAAAGCCATTGCCAGAATGGGTGCGAAGGCGAAAATGGATATTCCAGTCTACGAGGGAAGCCTGGATGTAGAAGAGTTGCTAGATTGGATTCGAGCTCTTGACACCTACTTCGATTATGAGGAGATCAAAGAGGACAAGAAAGTTAGACATGCTATCACCCGGTTAAAGGGACATGCAGCATTATGGTGGGACGAGCTACAGGAAGATAGATGTTCCAAGGGCAAACAGAAGATCAAGAGGTGGGACAGGATGATCGCAAAGATGAAAGTGAAATTCATCCCGAGAGACTATCAGATCACACTATTCAGGTGAATGCAGAACCTGAGACAGAAGCTGATGACGGTGAAGGAATACACCGAAGAGTTTTATAAGCTCAATATCAGGGCAGGTCATCGGGAGAGCGATGATGAGAAGGTGGAGAGATATATGAATGGTCTGAGATATGACACTCAGGATGAATTAAGCATGGTAACCATCAGAACAGTTGAGGATGCTTACCAGATGGCTCTGAAAGTCGAGGAGAAGCTGAGCTGTAAGAAAGATCAGCGAGGGCGAGGCAGGAGTCAGCCCAGAGGCAAGGTAGTTGCCCAGGACAAATACCAGAAGCCTAAGGAGGAATGGCAGAAACCTCAGGGTAAGGTTGAAAGAGGTGGAACCTCACAACAAAGACAACAATATGCTGAGCTGAGGAGGCAACATACAGAGCGGGGTGGCGGATATGCTGACACGAACACTTTTCCTCATACCAGAGGTAGGGGAAGAGGCAGAGGAGGAGTTATCACATGTTTTACATGTGGGAAGAATGGGCACAGGTCATTCGAGTGTCCATAGAAGAAGAAGGATATAGGAGAAGCTCACATCATAGAAGCGCAGAGGCGTGATGTTGAGAACGAAGATGCAAACAGCGAAAGGTCGCTTGGGATGCATAAAGTTCTTTTAACACCTGAGAAGGAGGTGGAGAACACAACTCAGAGGAGCCGACTGTTCAGGACCGCTTGCATAACCAGGGAAAGAAAATGCAAAGTCATCGTGGACAGCGGAAGCATAGATAATCTCGTTTCGACCGAGATGGTAGAAAAACTGGAGCTGGAGACAACATACCACCCGAGTCCATATAAAGTATCATGGCTGCAGAAGGGACATTAGGTGAGTGTCACTAAACAATGTTTAGTTGAATTCAAAATAGGGGGATACAATGATAAAATTCTGTGTGATGTTATTCCCATGGATGTATGTCATTTATTACTGGGTAGACCATGGCAATATGACATAAATGTTGTTCATGATGGGAGGATGAACACATATACCTTGGAGAAGGATGGGAGGACACACATATTGCTTCCGATAAAGGATAAGGNTCTTACAGAGATGGAGAAGAAGGAAGATCCACAATTCTTTGTGGTCAGGAAACCGAGAATTGTCCTGACTAGCACAAGAGTGGACGACTTGCCAGAAGAGATTCAGGAACTGCTGGGAGAGTTCGTTGATATCATCATGGATGAACTACCTCGTTCGTTGCCACCGATGAGGAGTGTGAGACATCACATAGACCTCATAACTGGAGCAAGTTTGCCGAACAAGGCTGCGTATAGGTTGACGCCACAGGAAAATGAGGAAGTCAAAAGGCAGGTCCAGGAGTTGTTGGACAAAGGACTGGTCAGGGAGAGCCTTAGTCCGTGTGCTGTTCCAACGGTACTAAGTCCAAAGAATGATGGAGGCTGGAGAATGTGTACAGACTCCAGAGCGATAAACAAGATTACCATCAGGTACAGATTTCCATTGTCGAGAATGGATGATCTGATGGATTGCCTGAGTGGGGCAACTTATTTTTCAAAGATTGATTTGAAGAGCGGATATCACCAGATTCACATGAGGGAAGGTGATGAATGGAAGACAACGTTCAAGACAAACGAAGGTTTGTACGAATGGTTGGTCATGCCATTTGGCTTGAAAAATGCGCCGAGCACATTCATGAGGCTGATGAATGAAGTCCTGAGGGAATTCATCAGAAAGTTTGTCGTCGTATATCTGGACGATATACTGATTTTTAGTAAGACAAAGGCTGAGCATTTAAAACATTTGGCCATTGTGATGAGGAAACTACATCAGGAGAAGCTGTTGATAAACATGAAGAAGTCTTCATTCATGCAGACAGAGCTCATTTATTTGGGGTTTGTGATTTCGGCAAATGAATTGAAGATGGATCCGAGTAAGGTGGAAGTGATTAAGAATTGGCCATCACCCAGAAATGTTTTCGAGGTAAGGAGTTTCCATGGACTGACTAGTTTCTACAGAAAGTTCATTAGGAATTTCAGCGGAATTAGCGCAGCGATGATGGACTCGGTGAAGAAGAGACATAAGTTTTTTCATTGGACAGCAGAGGCTGAGAGAAGCTTCAATCTGTTGAAGCGGAAGATCACAGAGCAACCAATTCTGGTGTTGCCTGATTTCCAGAAGACATTTCAGGTGAAGTGTGATGCCAGTGGGTATGCCATAGGAGCGGTCTTGAGTCAAGAGGACAGGCCAGTTGCATATTTCAACGAGAAGCTGGATGAAGCAAAGCTGAAATACTCCACGTACGACAAAGAGTTTTATGCTATCATACAGGCATTGAAGAAGTGGAGGCATTACTTGATACCTAAGGAATTTGTATTGTACAGTGATAATCATGCATTGCAGTTTGTAAGTCAACAAGATAAGTTAAACTAGAAGCATGCAAAATGGGTAGAGTACATGCAAAATTTTACATTTGTGATCAAACACATTTCAGGAACTGCTAACAAAGTGGCTGATGCTTTGAGCAGGAAATGTTTGTTGCTGTAGGAATTCAGAGTCAAGACGTTGGGTTTTGAAAACCTCAGGGACATGTATGCTGGAGATGCAGACTTCGGAGAAGCTTATGAAGCAGCCGAGAACCCAGTTCTTAGGGATCAGAGTCCATGGATAGATTATATAATCCAGGAGGGATTACTGTTCAGAGGCAACCAACTATGTATTCCAATTTGCTCCATAAGGGAGAATTTGGTGAGGGAAAATCATAGTGGCGGATTAGCAGGGCATTTTGGCCATGACAAAACATTCGCGAAGTTGAGCGAATCATATTTTTTGCCGGGCATGTGAGCCGATGTCAAGAGATTTGTTGACAGATGTCAAATTTGTCAACATTCGAAAGGGAGAAAGCAGAATGCAGGTTTTTATCAGCCATTGCCCATACCGGAGAGGCCATGGGAGGCAATTAGCATGGATTTTGTGTTAGGACTGCCAAGGACGCAGAAAGGGGTTGATTCCATCTTTGTGGTGGTGGACAGGTTTTCTAAGATGGCACATTTTATTCCGTGTCAGAAGACCAGCGATGCAACCCACATCACAAACTTGTTTTTCAAAGAGGTTGTTAGACTACATGGATTGCTGAGAAGCATTGTCTCGGACAGGGATACCAAATTTATAGGTCATTTTTGGAGGACGCTATGGAAGAAGCTAGGGACTAATTTGGCTTTTAGTTCAGCTTACCATCCGCAGACGGACGGACAGACCGAGGTGGTCAACAGAAGTCTCGGAGACTTGCTGAGAAGCTTGGTGACAAAACACCATAACAGTTGGGACAACATATTGCCACAGGCAAAGTTCGCGTACAATGATTCTGTGAATCGGAGTACAGGCAAAAGTCCATTTCAGATTGTGTATGGAACACAACCAAGGGGAGTTTCTGAACTCAGGGAGTCAGAGCATGGTGCGACTAGCAGCGCGAGCGCTGAAGAGTTCGCTGAGGCAATGGAGGAACTTCACACGAAGGTGAAGCAACAACTACAGAAATCCAATCAGGAATACAAACGCAGAGCAGATCAGCATCGAAAACAACTTCAGTTTGAAGTTGGTGATATGGTTCTTGCACACTTAAGGAAAGAAAGGTTTCCGAGGGGAACATATAACAAATTAAAAATGAAAAATATTGGATCGTGCAGAGTCCTGAAGAAATTCAGAGAGAATGCTTATGAAATTGAGTTGCCAGATGGCATCGGGATATCTCCGATATTTAATGTTTCAGATTTATACCCATACAGGGCTGGAGAAACAGAGGCTGGAACTGAGGAACCAGTGGTCCAGTGGCAGAAGCAATTACCGGTTGCAGAAAAGCCGTAGATGGAGTGTATACTGGACAAGCGATTGGGCATGAAGACCAGGCGAAAGCAGTATTTCGAGTACCTGGTGAAATGGAAGAATCACCCAGTCGAAGATGCTAGCTGGGAGACAGAAGCAGTGATACAGAGGCATGGACAGACCATGCAGGAGCTCATGGACAGGAGCCCATGAAATTTTTTCAAGCCGAGGAGTATGATGCAGGAGCATCGCTCACTCATCAAGCGAGCCAGCGCGTGGAGCAGAAAGAACAGCTGGACAACGCCAGCACACATTTTGAAATGCTTTGGAAATTGTTGCGCTGCTCTTTAATGAAGTCATTCATAAAGAAGCGCACTTGTATTGTAAAGGGGACCTTGAGCCTTTAAGCTCTCGTTCTTAGGTAGATGAGGCATTTATTAGATTTAATGTAAAGTAGATAGGATATTAAATTCTAGATTTGATAGCTTTAGAGCTCGAGAGGGAAACAGGATATAGACACCCTCCTTTGTACATTGTATGATGATGAAGCAACATTGCTGAAGAGTAGAGAAGATAATTGTATGAAGAACACCCATGTACAGAGATTGAATTAATAGGATAAAGCTTTGATTCAATTCCATGGTTATGTGCTATTTCTCTGTGTGTTGATATTTTGCTCATGAGTATTGCTTCCTGTCATGCATTTGCTTTTATATGCTGTGTATGTGATCTCATGGTTGATTTGAAATCTGAGAGACTGAGTAAATGAGTTTCAATTGTTTCTCTAAGTGAGCCAAAAAATTCCTGCAAGGAGTGCAGTTGAATTTGTCCGCAAGGAGTGCGTGACTACAGGGTTTTACTTAGAGAAAGCTTTTGTTTCCATTCATCTCAGAGGTGTAGGTTGATACCGGAGCCGTGCAAAGGTGTGCGCAGGCTGGACGAAGACTCAGGGTTGCGATTCTGAGCAAAGAATTGAAGAATTTCTACTACAGGAGTGCGCAGGATTGAAGAGTTCCAATACTTAGCCGTATTTGGAGCTTTGCCTCAAGGAGTGCATGCAACAAGTCCTCATAAAGATTTGTGAAGCGAGGATCATCTCAAAAGAGATAGAACCTTTGGGATCTCACCAAGCGGGAACGGAGAAAGTTCGTGCCAAGGAGAGTTTCGAGTGGAAGCTGCAAGCATGGGTTTGGAGAACAAGTCCCGGCAGGAATCCTTTGTCGCTTCAAAGGAGCATCAAGGAGGAGGAGTCGACGGCTAGGATTCGCCGGACAGATTAGCGAAATCCCGCCAGCCATCATATTCCAGGAAAGTTGCGCAGGGTTTAAGTGTGGGCGCACAGGGAGGAGAGTCATCGGGACTCGACTCATTAGGATATCGGAGTTTCCATGGTCGTGGAACTCTTATATGATGAAATCGCGATTAGCGATTTCCCGAGAAGATCAAAGCCGTTGATCTCAATGGAGAGACGTGGCGCAAGATCCCGAAGAATCGGGGTTCGACACTTCGGAACTCTTGGTGTCGAAAGAATCACGAAGAATTCGCGAGACTCCGAATTACGACGGGTCCCACGGTGATAGCGTGTGGTATTGACGGGTGGCATCGCATATCAGAGTTCGGGACTTGGGAGGTCCTGTGAAACGGTGCCACAGGAATCATGAATTTCCGAATTGCGAAATCCTGATTTCCATTTAGAGCGGGGACCACCAGTGTCAGAGAGAGAGGACAGGTGGCATCGGGGTATCGAGAATCGGGGATTGTGTTGCCGAATTCAGAACTCGCTACTGCGCGAGGTCCGATTTCCCGATACGACAAGGGAGATCATTGAAGACCATTCTGTGGGTGCGAGAACTTCCGATAAGGGGGTTGAAGAGCAAATCCAGCTCTTCGAGCCAGTGAAGAAGAAGGTCCTGGTGATCGCGATCATTCTCTGAGGACTGGGGAAGGTTGCACCAACCACCCCGCCTCCTCTTTCTCTCGTCATCGTCATCTTTGATTCACATACAAATATTGTTAGACACATATAAAGATAAAATAATTTGAAATTATAAAACAAATAAATTTATAAATGATGTGTATTTAAAAAAATACAATTTTTTTTTTTTTTTTGCAAAAACATCTTTAAAATAAACCAGTGTGCCTCCAATAGTTAATACACCCTTCCTTCTATGTGCTATCTCAGAACAAAAACACCGCTAAGCGGTGCGTCCTATAGGACTATCTGCATCGACATAGTGATTTAAACAACATCGATTTATCTCGTTAACAAAGACGCCCTTTGTTAAACCGAATGCACTGGTGTGCCGTGTCTACCAGAGCACCGACATGATGTCTACCGACAACGTTGTCTTTACAACAATGGTGCATTTGGTGGACTGATGGGCATTGCTAAGATAAACTTCATTATCACAATTGAAGTGGTGCAATGAGTTACTATTAACACACTAACACCACTGTGATAGTGGAGGATTGATGTTTTGTACCTCAGTTTGTTGTAAAGGATAGAGCACCAGGAACGCGACAACCAATGAGACACACTGATATGAAAATTCGGGCAATATATGTCCCGATCTGTTTTTGTATACAAAACAAGTGCATTGGATTATAATGGTCGCACCGCTACATTAAATTTTATAAATCGTTATGTAAGTGATGTCGTTAGTTAAGTGAAGTGTACCTGTGGGTAATGTTAAATGGAATCGGTGCGATTTATTCAGTGCATGCTTTTTTTTATAAAGTATGGTGGTGCATTTGAACATTGACGTTTCAGGGCATTATGTTTCGGGTACGAACTGGTGCAGTTTCTTAAATTTGTTGCACCACTAGGTTAAATTTTCATATAACGTTGAGCTAGTGGTGCGGTTAATGAAGTGAAATGTGTTGGTGTGGGTAGAAACCCATTGTACGTCGGTTTCAGGGAGTTTCGAAGGACACACCGTGTTGTAAAGAATATAGCATTGAGAACGAGGCCTCCAATGAGATGCCCTACTATGAAAAATCATGCAATATATGTCCCGGGGCATTTCTATATACAATACTGGTGTGTTGGATGACAATGGTTGCACCGCTACGTTAAATTTTATAAATTGTTATGTCAACGGTGTTGTTAGTTGAGTTTAGTATAGCGGTGCATAATGTTAAATGACATCGGAGCGATTTATTCAGTGCATGTATGTTTTTTTATAAAGTATGGCCGTGCATTTGAACATTGATGCGCCAGGGTGTTATTTTTTGGGTATGCCCTGGTGTTGTTGGTTGGAATTGGTGCATTTCTAGGTTAAATTTTATATATCATTGAGCTAGCGATGCAGTTAATGAAGTGAAATGTGTCGGTGTGGGTAGAAGTCCATTGTGCCTCGGTTTCGGGGCATTACGAAGGACACACCACTTTGTTTCTAATAATTCATTACAATGCGCTTGAGTGAACGGCCCCGATGCTTAAATTTATGTGGTGCACCAGAGGTGGTGCTCACTTTTTATTTAACACAATATGCACTGCTTCGAGGTGATTCAAACCATTTAGGCCCACCGCGCGAAATTGAAAAAAATCACAAATTTCAAACGAAATTGTGATTTTGAATGCATGAAAATGAAAATAGGAAGGTAATAAATAATTTACCTACTCTCTTATGTCCTAAGGAGGCATGGTTGCACCGTTGAGATGAAATGAAAATTTCTGATAATTTCCAAAATTTGGAAATGTGTGGAATCCACCAATGGATCTATTCAAGTCAATGTAGAGCACTGGAAACAAGGCGTCTTAGGAAGAAAAGTGAGCACCAATTATTTCTTAGGAGTTTTGAAGTACGAGATGCACTATAACAATGAAAATCAGTTTGGTAATTTTTTTTTAATTTACCCTACTTCGGTGCGATTTTGGACATTTAGGCACACCGAGACGTAATATGAAACGTCACGAATGCGATTTATTCGGTGCATATAATTTTATTATAAATATGGCGGTGCATTTAAACTTGGTGCACTGCTAGGTTAAATTTTATATATCATTGAACTAGCAGTGTGGTTAATGAAATGTAATGCACTGGTGTGAGTATAATCCCATTTTGCATCGGTATCGAGGCGTTCCGAAGGACACATCACTTTGTTTTTTGGTAATTTATCGCGGTGCAATAGCTTGAACGACACTAGTGTGGAAATATATGGACACACCGATGACATTGATCACTATGTAATTAACAAAATATGAATTGCTTCAGGGTGAGCCAAACCGTTCAGGCGCACCACGCGAAATTGAAAAAAATTGAAAATAATGCCAAATTTCAAGCTAAATTGTAATTTTGATTGGATGAAAATGCAAATAGGAAGGTAATAAATAATTTACATGATCTGTTCTGTCCCAAGAACGTATGGTTGCACCATTGATAGGAAATGAAAATTTGTGATGATTTCCAAAATTTGGAAATGTGTGGAATCCAACAATGGAGCTATCTAAGTGGGTGTAGAGCACTGAAAACGAGGCATCTTAAGAAAAAAGGTGAGCATCGGTGCTTTATTAAGAGTTTGAAAACACATGATGCACTGTAATAATGAAAATAAATTTGGTATTTTATTTATTTATTTACCCTACCTCGGTGCACCTTTAGACAACTAGGCGCACCGATGTGTGTTGTTCAACAACATTGGTGTGATTTATTTAGTGCATGCAATTTTATTGTAAAGTATGGTGGTGCTACTTGAACATGGATGCACTAGAGAGTTATTATTCATGAACGTTCTGATGCATCTATTCCTCAAAGTCACATTGATTAAAAAAAACCTCCGCATAAACCTCCCATGACCCGCCTCCGCTATGAACAATGACAAGGTGTTTGAACATTTAAGCATCGATGCGGTAGTTTTTAGATGCAAACCGATGCGTATGTGCCATAAAGGCACACCAAAATAAAAACCTCTGCAAAAACCTCTCGCCACCCGCTTCCATTAACAACCTCCGCTATAAACAACTAAGGGAATAATTTTTTGGGAAGGTTTCGTAAAAATCTCCGCAAGAAGGTGTTCTCCTCATAGTGATTACAGGTTTCTCGTCAAACATCCTTTTACAAAATTGTTATCTTGTACATTAATGGATTTTCATTGAAGTTTGCAGTAAGGAGCTAGACTCATCTTTAACCCTGCTCAATCTATATGGTCCTTATGAGGACATAGAAGGGTTTTGGGATAAGATATTTGCATCAACCTACTTTTGGTTTGAAAATCTGATTGTTGGGGTGGATTTAAACCTAACCCACAATAGAGAGGAAATTTAGGGATAGAAAGCTCATGAGGATAGAGTAGATAACTACTTCATTAATGACTTTGAAATGGAAGGTTGGGTCGATATTGAGCCCATTCAACTCAACCCTACTTGGAGCAATAATGGGGCATGCTCGAGTGGGGTCTCTAAAAGACTTGACAAGTTTCTAGCTCACCATTTTCTTCTTTAGAAGATTAATTTGTAAAAATATTGGATCAAGAAGGTGCACTACTCGGATCACTTTCCAATATTTTTTGGAGCCAGAGAAAGGTGACCAGAAAATTTGTGCCCCTTTTAAGTATAATCCCTCTTGGTAC
The DNA here is from genome assembly GCA_010110895.2 of Picea sitchensis. Classification (NCBI taxonomy): domain Eukaryota; kingdom Viridiplantae; phylum Streptophyta; class Pinopsida; order Pinales; family Pinaceae; genus Picea; species Picea sitchensis. The sequence goes on along the minus strand of SNQJ01S0012351.1, from coordinate 202,137 downwards.
AAGTAGGAGGACTTCCATAGCCCGATTCGAGACAATTGGAAATATTATCAAGTGGATACAAGGGTGTTAGATAGTGTACAATTTTCCTCTATGCTTCAGGTGATCAAGGAAAAGGATATCTCGTGGGTAGGTGAAAGGAGAAAGGTTAGGGACAAGGAAATAAGGGATATAACACATGATTTGGAAGATATTTATGAAACACACAATTGTGTCCTTGTTTTCCAATCAAATCTTGACAAGTGTCACTCCTTGGAGTCTTCCCAAGCAAAAATTCTCTTAAATCAAGAGAAGTAATGGTGATTAAAGAGTTGGACTTTGTGGATTGCTGCAGGGGATCAAAACACCAATGTTTTCCAAAAATTTGCAAATTACAGGAAAAATTACAATACCATTTGGGAATCAGATGACTCCTAAGGTAACAAGGCATGAGGCGTCTTGGAATTAACAATTCTGGGGGTGGAACACTTTAAAGAAATCTTTAAGGAACATGATTGGGTCAATATAGGGGAAATCCTCAAGTTAATATCTTATTTTCCAAGACTTGTGGAGAAGGAGGACAACTGAGCCTTATCCAATCTGGTGTCAAGTGAGGAACTCCTAGAAGTATATGTTATTTTAAAAAAGATAAAAGTCTTGGCCTGGACAATTGGTCAACATTTTTTTTTGAAGAATTCTTTGATATCCTAGGAGATGATTCACTATAGGTGGTGGATGAAGTTCACCAAAATGAGAAAATGATAGGTAAATTTAATTCCACTTTTATCGCAGTCATCCCCAAGGTAAATTCTCCATCATCTTTTAGTGATTTTAGACCTACATATTTATGTAACAACCTTTATAAAATTATTGCAAAGGTGATTGTCGTTTGATTAAAACTAGTGTTGGCAAAGTTAATTACTCTTGAGCAGTTTAGTTTTTTCAAGGGGAGACTAATTCATGAAGCAATCAGTTTAGTGTAGGAAGGTCTACATGCAATTAAGACATTAAGGTGCCCAACTATGGTAAGCAAGCTAGATTTATCCAAATAATATGACCATATCTTCTGGCTCTATTATGGGTTGTTATTATTGCATGTTGTATTCGACCTATCTTTGGTCAAATGGATCATGGCATGCATGACTACAGTTTCCTTCATTGTACTAATAAATGGATTGAGCTCTTCATTTTTTAAATCATCTCAGGCATCAAGACAAGGATTCCCACTATCTCTATACCTATTCTTGTTAGTTGCTAATGGTCTCAATAGGGATATTGCTGAGGCAAGAAGGGTGAATAGAATTCGAGGGGTTTGAGTTGGTAGATTTGAGAACCTTACTCATTTACTATTTGTGGATGATGTAATCATATTCTGCAAATGCCTGGAAACTGAAGTTAAGCAGTTCAAGAAGATACCATATCTATTTTGTGACGCCACATGTATGATGGTTAATATAAACAAATTGACCCTCTACTTTCCTAAAGTGGAGGATGACATTAAAACTCAATTGATAAATATCTTCAATTTTAAAGCATTAAGATTGGAGGATGGATTACAATACCTCGGTTATACTTTTAAACCAAAAAATTATGGGATCTCTAACTCGAAGTGGTTACTTCCAAAATCAAGAAGAAAATTAAATTCTAGTGTAATAGGTGGATATCCCAAGGAGGTAGGGTGGTATTAATAAAAAAACCATTGAAGCTATTCCATATTATTGGCACCTACTGGCCCATATTCTGAAAGGAGTCCTCAACAAGGTTCAAAAGGCATGCTTTAATTATCTATGGAAGGGCGACTTTGAATACTTGGGTTCTCACTTGGTAAATTGGAAACAAAAATCATTACCAAAGGGATTTGGAGGTTGGGGTTTAAAATATGTGTCTGTTTTCGAGAAGGTTGTGGCAGAAAAACCTCTAATGGTATTTATGACTAGCAACAACTTATGAAGGAGGATCCTAATCAACAAATATATAACACATAGAAAAAATTTGGATTGGATCCGAAAAAATTCAGAAGTTAACTCATCGAGTATCTAACCAGTGGAGGGCTCTTACTCTTGTGTCTCCAATCATTGGTCAATTTTTGGCCTAGAAGGTGTGATTGAGTTTATAGGTCATGATAGGTATTGATGCCATTGTGGGATGTGGTGATAGTTTTTTTCTACATGAGGACCTCATTGCTTTGCTTTAGGAAAGGAGTGTTTGTACACTCAATAACATTGGAGTTGATGAACAAATGTTCAATTAGAGTTAAGGGTGGATGCAAGTCGAGCATTCATGTTTTGATGCAACCTGGTGTTGTAACTTTAAATTTTCCTCTTAAAATTTTTTAAACTCCTCACAAATGTGTTTTACTCATTTATCTCTCACTTGCTTTAAAGAAAATATTACTACATAAACTTCTACTTAACCCTTTTGTTACGACCTTCCCACCACATACCGAGTCCTTGTCTTATCGATAAAACTTGTCTTCTCTTGCACCTCAATAAAAAGTATAGCCTATGCATTTTCAATGATCCATAGGCATGGTTACCATAAGCCATGCATAAAAAAATATTGTGTTCAATCCAAATCCTATAGTCGACTCCCAACTCCTGCCAAACCCTACTTAGCTATAACCTATAAACAAGTTAAATTAAAATATTGTAAAAAACACCTATTCATCAATCAATTTTATTTTGTTTTGACTTAAACATATCCTAAATTAGAATTAAAACTATGCTATTGTTCTTTCTAAAGATTTATTATATCTAACATTGGCACATATTGGAAAGATATATTCTTGAAATAAAGTCATCTACACATTCCATTTTCATATATGTTAATGATATAAGCATTTTTTTTTTTCAATAAAAAAACACTCTTATATTAGTAAATATAATGATTTATAAGCATACTACATATAAGTTATAATTATTAATAAATGTATAACTCTCTCACACACATATATGTGAGTTATACACTTTAATAATTATAACTATACACATATATCACAATATAATGTAATATATTATATATATTGTATTTGTTTTTATAATATAAATATAATTATGAATCATATCAAATTAACAAACTTAATAAATGACTATCATTTAATTAAATTACCAAAGCATATTAAGTTTGTCTTAATTATAAAGTATTTGGTGTGGCTTGGCCGTGATTTTAAAAATAAATTATTATTATTATTTTTCAGGAACAAAAGTGGGACTCCTCGGACATAGTTAAAAGTCACGCTTATTTAGTCTTGAGGCACAAAGACCAACTCTAAATTTTGTGCAAGTATGAACTTGAAGACGTCGTCCATCCCTGATTATAATCAATTATCAACCTTTGGATTTCTCGACATTAAAGAAAAGATTTGTATACATTTGTTTTTCTTTGAATTGTCATTGAGGCTCAATGTGCACAGATCGAATGAATTTGAAAAATCATAACAACCGTTCGAAATATCGTAAGTAGTAATTCCAAACAATTTCTCATTAAGAATCATTGCCAATGTCATCAAGGGTTTATTAATTTATAAATACACCATGTCATGGAGATTCGTTTATATTTGCCAGGATGTAGAAGTTATTGTGTTAATTATGATCTTTAAATAAACTTTATAAGTTTTCTCATATGTAACTAAGAAAATCAGGAATTTATTAATCCCTGCCAAAGCAGGACTATAGCAATGAGTTTGCTATTGATTTGACATTAATTTAAATTGATTTGACATAAATTTACTTTATATTTTAAATTTGTTTGTAAAATGTAATGTTTAACTTAAGAAAATAAATATATATTTTTTGATATAGTAAAAATATTTATTTTTCTCATCTCTAATTGGTTAATATATTTCAAGTCTTATTGTTGCCTTCATGTATTTCAATATTTAAAATTAATTGCATTAATTGGTTGTACAACATATATAACACTTATTACACCACCACAATAAAATATTTTTTTAAAATTTACATTTCCCAATAATGTTGATGTCTTGTTTTGGATGTATCATATCATTACATATTAAAATATTACATAAATTAAAACATATATTATATATTTTGTAATATATATGTTAACACATTAAAATATTATATGTATTAAAATATATATTATAATATTATATAAATTAAAATATTATATGTATTAAAATATATATTATAATATTATATAAATTACAGTATATATTATATATTTTATAATATATATGTTAACACATAAAATATTATAATATATTATATATCAAAATGTATATTATATTTTATAATATATATGTTAAGATAGTAAAATATTATATATATTATAAAATGTGAAATGTTTATTTTTATTTTTTATTTTTTAAATAAAATTTGCATTTGGCTTGCTTAGTTTAACTAGAAGGAAATTAAGGTTAATCCCAACACTATATGGCAACTACATTAAAGTAAAATCATGGTAAGATATTTTGTCCAGTACTGGTTATGACAAATCTATAAACTATGTGTCATCATGGAGCAATAAGGTTTTCTCCATCCCTTGTGAGTTTATGTCGAATTCTTTTAAGAAGCTGATTTCTTTTAAGATTATGAAACTAGCTCATTTGTTAGCATATTATTCATGNGGTTATGACAAATCTATAAACTATGTGTCATCATGGAGCAATAAGGTTTTCTCCATCCCTTGTGAGTTTATGTCGAATTCTTTTAAGAAGCTGATTTCTTTTAAGATTATGAAACTAGCTCATTTGTTAGCATATTATTCATGTTTCAAAGTAATTATCATCATCAATAATTATAGGGTGTTAGCTATCATCTTCATTTCCAAATTTACTTGGCAGGGACTAAGCTGCCATGCAACCCTTGTTAAACTACCTTTTCTTATTTTTGGAAGGTAGTTATATGAAAGTAACCATAACTCAACATTCATGAAAGATAAAAGGGAGGCACTTGGGATTTAGAGAGGATCGACTCCGTGGGGAAAGAACAAAAGCTACACTTTTGTCCGGGTTGAGTCTGTAATTCTACATAATTTTAATATCAGAGAGGATTCTTTTCTTGTTTTCTCAAGTTTGTAACCTTTGACATAAATACCAACTCAATGCACTTAGAAATAAGACAATATCACACACTCTCTGCAACACATGCTCAAACCAAAATTGGTGCCTACTCCCTAACAGACCAAACTCTCATAGAAGAAATTATACTAGGCAACACTCAACTTCAGTCGATTAACCAAATTCAAATTTATTACCCAAATATGACACTATGATTACCAAATCTAGATAAAGCCCAATT